>CBVK0102536260.1:0-11346 GCA_900067695.1 Picea abies | reverse complement strand
GACTTCATCGAATGTCTAGACGAGGTAGGCTCTTTATTTTGTCTTGTTAGCATATTTGTTTATATAGCATACTTGATATTAGAGTTGATTTCTACAATCATTTCCGTCTGTTGTGGTTTACCCCATGCCATAGAGTGATTTTCCTCGTAACACATACCCTACCATATACATGAGGGCCTTTAACAGTAGGAATGGATACACATTCTTGTTGCCAAAGGCCGTTGCATGTATGGCCATAAAGATGAAAAAATGACTAATAAAAACTTTTAAATGGAATGCACGAGTGCCAAAATGGTTATAGATTGGCAAGAGAGAGAGACACACAGAGAGAGAGAGAGAGAGAGAGAGAGAGAGAGAGCACGAGGAGGTTGACCAAGAACTTTGAAGATCATTCGGAGGTTTTAGATGCTCTTTAGCAATGTGGGTTAAATAAATTTTATGGGTTCCCAAACATGCAGGCACAAAAGAGATTGTTGCAGCTACTGGTTGGATACTGGAATCCAAAGGTCGATGCTTTCATGATAGATGGTCAATCCTTGGACATAGAAGTAGAATACATATACTTCATTACCAGTTTATCCCATCGAGGAGATGTGGTTAATATTTGACTCATGGTGGGATCAGGATGACCATAGAAGACTATATAGAAACATTTTGCACACCTGGTACGTAGTTTCTCGAGAGTTAGATCCCAATTCGAAATATAGAGAATTTCAGCCTAAAGGTGATTCTTCAAACTATCACCAGGATTGTGGGATCTACTTCATTTCACCAAGCCTCTTGACTACATATTTTTTACATGGTGGAGTGTCTTTTCTCGGTGCTCTATGATTGGACTACCTCACTAATTCAGTGTATGAAAACACAACTGACAAAGTACAAGATAGGAAGGACGAACTTTGGATATGATAGTATCTGATGTTCTTTCTTTGAGAGAGCGTTCCTGCTATAATTCTGAGAGTTTACATGCCACCACATCAACTCAGGGAACCATGCTTACTACAATCGGCCGCAGTAATATAATTCTTAGGAGGTGGGCACATATTGTATGCACATGACAATGATTTTTTCAAATGGTGGGAGCGACAGATCATCGCCATAATTGATTATCCTTATGACGAAATTAAATTTTCTTATGATCCAGACATGCATGTGCCTCATGGTGGGGTGTTGGGGGAGATATGTAAGAAATTTTTTCAATTTTCAAAGTTATTTAATTTTTGGTTTATTTTAATTATTTAAAACAAAAATATTTTGTTATGGATTGAAACTAACAAAACATTATGAACGTGCAGATATTGGGCTAATATGGCTGGAGGGATACCCTCATCACTGACATAGGGGGTGTAGTGAGGCTCAACCAGGCATGGATGTAGCTCATATGGAGCTTACTCTATAGAATTTCCAACATAACTTAGACCACCTGACACAACAAATTCCCATGGTGTAGATTGAGGATCTGTTGAAGCAGATGCAATGACAAGTCGTCATTGTACCATGGGCATGGGTATAGTTGTTCTGGCATCTAGCCAACATTGTTGTGTGTTATAGAAACACACATGTAGGGGCAGGGCCCTCAGCATAGATTATCTATGATATTTTTGTATCGTCCATTTATAAACATTCAAGGCTAGGAGCCTGATTTTGTTATGTGACATCCATGATTTTGTATTATTGGACATGAAAACAGTAATATATACATATCTTTTTTCCTTGATATTTATGTGTTTATATACATTTATATGTGTTTTTATTACTTTATAAATGTGACAAATTACAATCTAGTGCATAGTTAGCAGATGCATCAGATACAGTATTTGCACTTCTAAAAACATGAATATAGGTAATATAATTAAAATATCGTTCTAAAAGACGTACATGTAGGAGTCGTCAAAGCAACGTGAGATCATGCACATGCTATTTACCATTTAGTTGTGACACCACCAATTAGGAATCTAGGAAAACTTCTAAATATGATATTCCATACACAATAACGTCTCTTAGGAGTTCAATCGTGGTGCTCTACTTGGCCACATTGTTTGTTGTTGGCCCTAGACAAGCACCTCCAGATACAACCAGTTGGACCTTACGTGAATAAATCACTCATGCGGTGGAAGCAAGGTTCTAAGTGTGACAACTTGAACCATCCGTGAACCCAACATGAACCAAAGCTTCTATCGACATATGCCAATCAATCAAAAAAACTATAATAAATCAAAAGAAAAACGAGATCAAAATTAAAAAGTTGTATTTATGAACAATGAATATAAGGGAAAAATCATGAGAAAAAATGATTGAGCATAATACCTTTTAAGATAGATCCCATTTCTAGGCTCCGAAAACACATTACCCTTGTAATCGGATAATTCGTAAGCCCCTTTCCGAAGGGTACGCCTCAATATGTAAGGACCATGCCACGTCGGTTTAAACTTGCTTGCGCCTAATGCATCATTGTCCTAATTATAGACCAAAACAAGGTCACCCTCAGAAAAATCCCTTGGGTGGATAGACTTATTGTATTGAGATTTGACATGTTTCTTGTGTCTCATTCGTGATGGCAACACCATGATACTACTCATCAAGCTACTTTAATTGAACAAGATGTGATTCTAAATATATCATGTTAGGTAGAAGCTCGATGCAATTTTTAACAAATGTATTTCACATTCAATAGGCATAATTTCTTCCACTCCATGGACGAGTTAGAAAGGCAAAAATATAGTAGCATTTTTTTACCGATGTTCGATATGCCCATAATGTCGGGTAAAGAATCAAATGCCAATTATATTTTCTCTCATTGACAGTGCGTTGAAGTATGGTCTTGAGACACTTGTTTATGGCCTCTACCTGACCATTTTCCTGTGGATAATAAGGAAATGAATGATCTTGCTAAAATCCCCATTTTGATGCTAACTTAGACATCATTTGGTTCTGAAAGTGACTTCCATGGTCAATCACAATCCCTCTCAGAATTCCAAACCTATAAATAACCTGATTGAATAGAAACAGAGTTGTGGTCTCATCGTCGTTTGTGAATGTAGGCATGGCCTCCACCCACTTTGTAAAGTAGTCAACTGCCACAATGAAGTAAATATGCCCCCTATATGATGGAGGGTGGGATGTAGTGAATTCAATTCCCCACTTTGTAAATGGAATAACAATGATGAAGATAAAAAAAATAGATCAGGATGCAAGCGAATTTTTTGAGAAAAAAATGACAAGGATGACACCTTTTGACTGCCTCAACACAATATTTAAATATTTTCAGCCAAAGTAGTTGGCATGCAAGATTTTTTTGGGTTGTTGTCCACTAATATAAGTGACCACCACATTCTCCATTATGGTAATCATTTAGCACATATTTTGCTTCTTCGTGGGTTAAGCAACGACAAAGAATTGAATCAACCCCATGATGATGAAAAGTGTCGTCGATGATAAGGTAATTCTTCTCCTGATGGCAGATCCAACGTTGATATTCCCATAAAAAATGTAGAGGAAACATGAGAGTTTAGAGATATATAAGGATATCTCCATACAAAGGATTATTGGAAGCAATAAGGAACAAATGTTTGTCCGGAAACGAATCTATAATCATGGGTTCCTCATTCTCGTGGGGAAATTATGACATTAACTCGGTGAAACCCATAGATTTATTCGACTTAACACAAATGAAGTCCAAGTCAAATTATTATAGCATGACAATCCATTTATTGTATTTTCCCCCAATAATGTGTTGTGCGAGGACATATTGAAACAGATTGATGTCTGCAACTGCAATGGTTTTTCGAAGTAAAATGTAATGTCGTAATCTCTGGACAACATAAATTGTTGCCAAGGCTAACTTCTAGACATGTGAATATTTGATTTCAAACACAAGACCATGACTGAAATAATAAATGACATGTTCTTTCCAGCTATCATCTTCTTGAACCAAAACCATACTGAATTTGGATTTTGCTGCCACGATATACAGGAAGAAATCCCTACCATAGTTCGGAGGATTGAGCAGAGGGGATGACATGAGTGCGTTGTGCATCGAAGTATCGTTGCGTGAACTCATCCCAACAAAATGGGTCCCCTTTCTTCAACAAATGAATAAATATTTTGGTGGTTTCAGCGTAGTTTGTGATGAAACAATGAAGGAAATTGGACTTTCCTTGGAGACTCTGCAATCAACAAATATTTTGCGAGGTTGGAAACTAAACTATTGCATCTACTTTTAAAAAATCAACCATGATCCATTTGTTGGATACTATGAAACCCAACACACTCCCCGAAATGACACTGAAGATGCATTTATTCAGATTCAACTGAATATGATAATCACGACATCTTTCAAAAATAATCCTAAGGTGTGCTAGATGATCTAGCCTCTTGCGAGAGTGAGAAGCAAGGTCATCTAGATAATCCTCAATGATATGTTTCAAATCATGGAAAGCAAATGATATGGCCCATTGAAACATAACTCCAACATTTTTTAGGCCAAAAGACATCTTTCAATACATGAAATTCCCCCAAGGACATATAAAAGCCATCTCGTGTTGATCCTCGGAATGGATCTGAATCTGATTGTATCCAGAAAATCCATCCATAAAGGAGAATTTTTCAATTCCTGCACACTCATCGATAATCTGGTCAATAAAGGGGGTGGGGAAATTATATTTTGGACAATCCTTGTTTAGATCTCGAAAATATATACAAACACATATGGTTCCTTGATTTTTATCAACACGAATGGGATTTGACACCCATTCAATGAGAGGAACTGGATAAATAAAACATGCCTTAAGCATATTTTCTACCTCTTCTTTTATAGTTGCTACTTTCCTAGGGTTCACTAGTCACAACTTTTTCTGAACAATATTAGCATTTTCATAGTTGCGAATCTCATGTTCAAAAATTTGAGGGTCGATGCTTGACATTTCTTCATAGGACCAGAAGAAAACATCACGAAACTCTTTAAAAAAAGAGGTATACGTGTTGATCTCTTCAGGAGAATAGTCCAAACCGATAAAAACATTTTCCATAATGTCATGGGTTTTAGAAATGTTGATCATAAAGGTTTATGATATATTATCCATGTTCCCTTCGGCGTATATGTCGTTCTTTTCCAAGGGGTTCATGGACTGATCAACACTTCTTCTCACATCTAACTAAAATTATCCGCTTTTGACACGATTGATGTTGGGGAGGAAGTATGATTGATGATGCATATCCTCCCATGATCATTTTGGCCCCATCATCGCCTCTATAATAGCTTTGTAAGAAGGAAAGACAATATCAAGGAAGCAAAGGGAAGTCAAAGAATTATGATCCTAAATAGGCTTTGTAAATTGATTGTCTTATTTCATCCAAGAAGAAGTTGGATCAGAGTCTGGAGTAGGTTGTTGGATTGCTCTATAAGTGATTTCCACTGAAGACAATGTCATGTCCATCCCGACATGCAAACGACCCTTTACCATTTCATACAGAAAGGGTAAAACCCACAGATCTTAAAAGTACAAGGTTCTAAATGAACCGACTCATGTAACGGGGACCGAGGGGCTCAACTTTTGGTAGACAATTGGGGTAGTGTGAATATAAGAAACTGGTATTGAATAATTAAATGTTCCCATGAGAAAAGGATGCATTCCAACACCAATGCTCTCATTTATCGTTTGATATTTTTTTATCAACAAGACCATTATCCTAGTTTTGTCGCAAATTCAGAGTGGTTAAACAACATATGTCTAATCGTTACAATCCTCCCCTCATGGGGAAAGCATAAAACTTGAAATTTTTACAAGACGACAAACATCATCGCACATGTCCAACTCCTTCCTAAAAAAATATTATAGTCTAGAGGAGCGTTGACTACTTCAACCTTTATGGAAACAAACTTTCTTCCTAACTAGACTGGAAAAGAGGAAATGAGCTCGTGAGGTCTAAGGGATTATCCATCAAACATGGTTAAAAGAGTAAGAGAAGGGGCAAGTTCCAGAGAGCCAATGGCTTTCCAATAGGACAAGACATGACACGCGTTGAAACACTTTCATCAATGACAATCCTCCAAATAACATGCTTTGTGTACACATTATTAATATGGAAGGATACATGATAAGGAAGGAGAGGCTTCACTTCAGTAGTTCCAAACTTCATAAAAATTTGGCTTGAAGAGTTAACAACCTCGATCACGGAGAACAATGTGGCTTGTTGCACAAGGAAACTTTGAAGCACCTCTAAAACATACATCGCACAAGGTGTATGAGCCAAATCCTCAACAACAGAGTGGTTGGGGGTGACTCGAGCATTGTGGTTGTGTGATGCCTACTTATACATAGCTTTCAGTATGCATGGCATCGTTTCCTTCTTAGGCTTATCTATATGAAGATAATTTTGAGGATCTGAAGTTTCTTTTCCTTTAGATGTCAATTCACGATTACCATAATCGTGAGACCTAGTCGAAAAATGTACCTCCTCTTCTTTCATATGGTTAACCATATTGGTGAACAAGTATGATCCATCTGACAGAGGTGAACTTGAGGTGTCCCCTTGTGGATTTGAAGTGGAATATCTCTCTTACATATTATGCCCTTGCGGGAATAAATTTTTCAGTATAGCAGGTTGTTGTTGTTGTTGTGTTATCAGGTAGTGGGCCTCTTCCATCTATGGGAATTTATGGTTAAGGTGATCACCCCCAAATATATTGCATGGGAATTTCACCTTCCTGTTCTCCTCCCCCCCCCCCCCCCCCGCCCCCCATATTTTGCATCAGATTTAGGGTTTTTATTACCCCCACCTCCCTTCTTATCCTTGTCCTTTCTAGTTTTCCCTTTGGTTTGTTGGGTACCCTTCGACTGTCGACTGTACAACATGAACATCGGAAAACAATTTGGTGGGGAAAGTCAAAGAAGTAGCTAGACTTGCCGCAGATAGATGAATCATCATCTATTGCATATGGTTTTTAACTAGATCTGTGGTTGTGCTTTTAACGGACCCAACAATGCCATCATCATGTGGTCCAGATTTTTCTTTTGCTGGACCAAAATTGGGTCGTGATTCATCCGATATAATCTCATAAAGGATCCTAGACTGCAAGTAGATCAAATATAGTTGTTAGGCCCTAAATATACCCTCTTACTTCGAAAATAATCCTGATGTGGATACATCTATGGAGATGTATGGCAATAAATACTTGAGTAACCATTCCAACAAGAATTCAGGAGACACTTTGGATTTAATCAACCTCTTCCTTCTTCTCCATTGTTGGATATGATCTGAGATATGTGTCACCTTATCTTGTTTAAACATAGATATGAGGTCTATGTTGGCATCGTACCAGATAGGAAGTTGAAAGTGGTTGAGGAAAACCAAGGCTAGATCGTGAAACGTGTGAAATGATCCACAGTCAAGTTCAATGTACCATTTCATTGTGACTCCCATAAGAGTGCACTAGAAAAGACTAAGCCAGATGTAATCATCGTTCAAAGAGTTCAAAAAACACCATAAATGAAACGTTGTCACATGATCTTCGGGATCTTTACTAGATTTTCCTTCGAACTTAGGGATGTTCGAGGGTATCTTGGTGGGAATCAGTGGCCAGTTTGGATCATGGAAAACTAGATCATTCATAAGCTTGGACATGTCTTGAAAGTTCAACATTGTTAGAATAGGTAGCCTCGACTAGGGTCCAGAGTTCCAACTAGGTGGCTTAGAAGTCCTAGGTTGAGAACCTGCCAGAAAAGAATACCCTAGATTGGTACTAGCACCAAGTTTCCAGGAAGAGCTTGCAGATGGGCCAGCGTTTTGGGTGAAATTTTTTTAACCCTGGTTGAATGGAGGAAAACCTCCACCCATCTATTTCCCATACAGAAAAGTGGGATTACCTCCCACTGGAATCCCTTGTGAAGGAAAAAATCCTTGCATTAGGATGTTCTGATCAAGAAAGGGGTTTCCCCCTGATGACATCACTTACAAAGAGTAGGACCCTTGCATGGGATTCCACTAGCTTTGGAAGGGGTTTCCACCTGTCGACACTCTAGATGATGGAAAAGGATTATGGAGAACCTGCACCCTTTTATGTTACCCTCCAAATTAATGATTTCCTTCTCCATAATTGTGTGTTTGACCCGGATACCCCTAGAAACATTATGACTGAAAAGGTTATGCACCAGCTAGGCCTAATTATATCACAGCCAAACACGCAAGGTGGTTTCACACGAGGCATCGTTAAGGACCTGAGTGTTTCCTTCCATGCTTGCCCAGATGCCCCTTTTACTATTGATGTTTTAGTAATAGACACTTTAAGCAACTGGGGAATTCTACTCCGTAGGGACCTGATAGAAAACTTGACCGAAAGTTTCCAAGACCAAGGGTTTGAAGCTATCATACCTCACCCCGAAGGAGGATTCTTTACCCTTCACAAAGAACCCATCACATGATGCCTTATTAAGACCCCTAAGGAACCTAATAATCATCTCCTTTGTGTAAACAATGGGATTGAAAGTTGGTTTGTCCAAGGGGTGAGTTCAGAGGACGAGCTTACCCAAACACCTAGAGGAATATGGACTTTGGAATATGATGGAGCTCCTTCAAGTTCTGGTTCAGGAGCAGGTATTGTCTTGACAACCCCATCCAAGGAAAAATTTTATTACTCCTATAGACTTTAATATCATTGTACAAACAACGTTTCCAAATACGAATCTTTGATTGTAGGCCTCAACTTAGCAATCAACAAAGGTGTCACACACTTGAAGGTTATAGGAGACTCAGACTTGATAGTATCACAAGTATTGTTAGAATTCACTGCAAAAAATGAAATATTAAAAAGGTATCGTGACTTCGCAAGATCCATTGCAAAATCCTTTAAGATAATGTCAATCAAAGCAGTGCCCCGAGAAGAAAACTATGTAGAATATGCCTTGGTTTTCTCAGCATCCACTTTACAACCTTGTTATGGTCCTCTCCAAAACCGTTGCAAAATGGAAGTCTTGTTTAGACCATCGATCCCTGATAACTTGGAACATTGGCAAGTATTTCAAGACGATGACCAGATCCTTAGATTCATGGAAAATAGTAGAGAACTCATTGATTCAAAAGTAAACTTCCTAGTTGATTCCATGAACCTAGATGTAGTAAACCTACAAAATAACACTTTGCCCAAAGGATGTGTCCCTTTAGGACACCTCTTTGACAGACATGATGTTTACAAAGGAAAAAAACCCAAGAAACAAACAAATGAATCCTTAGAATTCAACATCGACACTGAGATGGATCCAATAATGGTCAAAATAGGGAAAGGTACTACTGAAAAGGAGAGAATTGAGATACTAGACCTCATAAGAGAATTCAAGGATACCTTTTCTTAGAATTATGATGAGATGAAGGCTTATAGGGGTGATGTCATCCAACATGCTATACCTTTGACAGAAGGAGCCAAAGCTTTCCGACAAAAGTTAAGACATATTAACCCAAAGTTGGAAAACCATATTCAAAAGGAACTCCAAAATATGGTTGATGCGGGTATCATAGCTCCCATTAGGTATTCATCATGGATGTCAAATTTGGTAGTCGTCTGAAAGAAAAGTGGTGATATTCGCTTGTTTGTAGATTTCTGAAACCTTAACCAACTATCTCTGAAAGACAACTACCCCGTCTGAAATATGAAACATTTGTTACAAAGGGTTACAAGGGTAGGCATGGTGTCCATGCTGGATGGATTTTCTAGATACAACCAAGTGTTACTCAAAAGAGAAGACCAACTTAAAATGACATTTACCACACCATAGGGAACATTTATGTACTTAAGAATGCCTTTCGGCCTTATGAATGCAGGTGCAACCTTTCAAAGAGCGATGAACTTTTCCTTTAGGGATATCATTCATAAAATCATAGAAATTTACAAAGATGATCTCACAGTCATATTAAAGGAAAGGAGAGACCACATCTCACACCTCATAATTGTTTTTGAAAGATGTATAAAGTATGGTATCTCATTGAACCCTAAAAAGTTTGTTTTTAGGATAGATAAGGGGGAATTATTGGGACACATAGCCTCAAAAGGGGGAATTTCTATAGAACCAGAAATGATTCAATCTATCAAGGATGCACGTCCCCCAGCTAACAAAAAATCCCTACAATCCTTTTTCAGAAAAATAAATTCCATTCGAATATTTGTCCCAAACTTTGTCAAAAGAATAAAAACCATGAGTGCATTACTAAAAAAGGATACAGTGTTTAGGTGGGATGATAAGGCCATTAAATCCTTTGAAGACATAAAAGATGTCATCTCCCAAGCCCCAGTTTTGGTTAGTCCTGACTATTCATGAGATTTCATAATATTCTCTTTTGCCTCCCAAGACACCATTGCAGATGTCTTGTTGCAGAAAGATGTTGATGACCATGAACACCTCATCGCTTTCATGAGTAAAGTCCTTAGGGATTCAGAGCTGAACTATTCATTTACTGAGAAGCAATCTTACGCTTTATTAAAATACCTTAAGCAATTTAGAAACTATGTGGGTTATAATAAGATCAATTCATATGTCTCTTACCCAGCAGTAAAAGATGTCTTATCACAACAGGATTGTATGGGTACTAGGGGTAAGTTGGTTTCCAAGATCCAAGAGCATGATTTAGAAATAAAACCCACCAAGATTGTAAAGGGACGAGGTTTAGCCCAAATGTTGACTGAAAGAAACCAAGAGGCCATACAAATAGGAGAAAGCAAACAAATAAACATGGTAGTAAGTGAGTTAGAACATGATGAATGGTACTCCAACATAATATACTACCTTAAAAATTTATCCTTCCTAGACCATCTGGTAGACTATAAAAGAAGGGCCTTGAGACTTAAAGCTATGAAATATTGTTTGACTGAGAATGGCCTTGGTTGGAAGGACCCATATGGAGTTCTCCTTAGATGTGTGATCCAAGAAGAAGCTAATGAACTGTTAAAGTTATTACACTCTGGACATTGTGGTGGACATTTCATTGCTCGTACTACCGCACACAAGATCTTAAGAGCTGGATATTATTGGCCAACATTGTTCGTTGATACTCATTGATATGTCTGATCATGCCAACCTTTCCAATACTTTATTGGTAAACCCAAGCTCTTGGCACAACCCTTGAAACATGTGGTAGTAGAAGCTCATTTTCAACAGTGGGGATTAGACTTTATTGGGGACTTTAAAGACAATTCGAGTAACAATTACCGGTGGATTTTGACAGCCATAGATTATTTTACCATGTGGGTGGAATCTATTCCCACAAATAAAGCCACTGAGGAAGTAGTCATGAAATTTTTGGAGGAAAGAATCATAACAAGATTTGGGGTCCCATCCAAGATTACCACTGACAATGCCA
>CBVK0102536187.1:0-19096 GCA_900067695.1 Picea abies | reverse complement strand
TTTAATCCCTCTTGGCCCATGATAGATCTGGAGTTAAAATGGATCTACACTAGTTCCAATCATAGGCAACAACTTGAAATTTGTAGATGATCATCATTATGTATATGTATATGTTTTAGATGAAATTGATCATTTGAAGTTTACTAAGTATCATCTAAAATGAGAAACAAAATTAATCTCATAAACTAAACTAAACATTACAAAAATTACACCATTATTAATTCAAATAATAACAAAGTAACAATGTTTAGTGATGAATACGTTGAATAATAACAAAATGAAATGATTAAGATATTGAATAACATATATACTGCATCATATCATTATGAAGTGATAGGAGGAAGATACTGAATAAATTATATATTACATAGTAATTGATTTCAATCTATCTTCTTCAGCTTTTCTCTTAGACACACCTACACACTTTCCCATCTTTTCATATCAATCATATGGAAATGGAGGTTGAAATAGAAGACCATGCAAAACTTTAACTCGAGATATTGCAGTGAAAGTGAGACCTTGCTGCTTTGCCTTTCCAATATTAATAGTTTTCTTCTCTAATGTCAATCCATGGGACTTATGGATTGTTAATCCACATGCAAGTATCAATAGAATTTATCTAGCATTACCTCTTTCAATAGGTATAATAGGAACAGTGTGAGGGAATAATTCATCCCATGGAACTCCCACATAGTTGTCAAATCTTACTAAAACATCGTGGGAGGTTCAATAGGGGATGTTTTAGAATTATACAGAATATCTTCAACTACTCCAAGGGTACCACTGACAAGTCCTGCATTAGTCCATAAATTCGAAGTAAGCACAACCCTAGATCTGACAACAATAAGCAACACATTGTCTATTTTTTTCTCATATGCTTCCATGGAGTAGTTGTTTTATTTTCTATCATTACCTTGTTGACACCTCACAATTTTCTTTGTCGACGTGCTCTTACTTGATCTCCATTTTGACTTCTATGTTCTTCTCTACCATCTCAATTGTCTTTTTCTTTCACGATTATTTACTTGTTGTTCTCCCATTTGAACCTTAGTCATTTGTTATTGTTGCAATCTTTGCCACTCATTTTTCTATATCCTCATCTCTTCCCTTTCAATTTCAATGAATTATTGCATTTGATTTGTTCCATGTCTTCTAACTCGTTGTCATTGTCGACTTCTTACCTCTTCAATATTGTTATTGTTCATTTCTTGATTAATAATAGACATTATGTTGTTGAATTTTCAACAAATTACAATTTATATCATGTATCAAACAAAAACAAGGCAAAGGGCATGAATGACGTAATTCCAAAATACTTAAGAAGTAATAGTAGTATCAATGGAAAAAAGAATAGAACCAAACGTTGAAAAGACTTGTGTCTTTGATTCGAATTCAAAGTATTCCAATTTCTATACATGTAGGATTAGGAATTCTTATGGAACTGAAGGGAAAAGTCTCACCAACCGATCAAAACCCAAACAACAACAAATTCAATATATAATCATGCCAAATTATAAACAAACATGACAAAAGGAAGCCATTGGTCTAGAGCCCTGAAGAATAAAAACTATGTTCCCTTATAGTTTATTGTGATAGATATTTCTTTTGTGCTACAAAACTGTAACGTGTACATCATTTATAACATTTTCAAGACATCAACATTTTGGGACATACGACATGATTCAACAATATTCATAGAATCCATAACATATTAATGTTTGGAGTTGCATATGAATTTCAAAGAAAGTATGTTGGATGGAATAGAGAAAACAAATAGATTTAAAATGGTTTTACGTAGCCATCTTCACATAAAATTATTGTTGATCAAGTAAACTAAAGAAGAATATCTTGGTGAGGAAACCTTAATTAATGCAATTATGTTAATGAAGATTTTTTGTAGTAATCTCGAGAATAAGCATTGCGAAAACATTGATTAATGGTGGTCTTTACCAACTAATGGAAAAACATGTTATTCATATTTGCATCTACCAAACAATAACCATACCTCATGTTAATGAATATAATGCATATGTAAGCATGCACTACCAATTTCTCTTTATCGTAAATTCATTCATTCGTCGTTGCTCATTGTGACACACCAAAACCTTTCTGTAATAGACACATGCACTGCTACAAAATTTCATAAAATCTAAATAAGGAGTTAAAATCTCAAACAATGCAGAATATGCAGAAAGTGCGAATATCTCATGCAAGTACAATCCACTCACCGTGAAATTAAACTTTATAAACTTCTTTTTAATATAAAAATATGAATATAGTTTTGTTCCTCAGTAACCTACACACCAAAACAGAGTAGTATATTTGATTCTTTATTGATTTCAATTTTTTCATATATATATATATATAATCATTTCTTGATTCTTTATTGATTTCAAATTTGTCTATAGCTAAATATAGACTCACTTTAATAAATTTGTATCATAAACAATTGCTCAAAAATCCCAATTTTTTATTATTATCTAACTTCATCATCCTAGCTAAGATGAATAATCTAACGTGGAGGGAAAGTGTATGCTACTTTTGACTATGGCATTTATTTCTATAATTATCAAATACCTTTTTTTTGAAAATTGCAAAGAGTACCTTATACCATTCTAGACAATATGATTCCCTGTAACTTTATATGATTCCTTAGTTTGGTAATATAGTGAGATTGTATAGTATTTTAATATAATATGATTCCTCGGTTTGGTAATGTAGTAAGATTGTGTATTATTTTAATATTTTAAAGAGTTGGTATTTGAGATTTGGTTTTCTAATAAATTACGAAAATCCACATTAACATCTAAGGGAACAAGTGTCCAACTAATTGGATCAATGGATAAGGAAAGGTTAGATATTTCCCTTTGTTTTTATTGATAATTTTACTTTGTTTTTCTTGACAACTTATTAATGTAATTTGTCACCTTAAAACCATGATAAATCCACCCAATTCTAGCTATTGTCTAAGGCATCGTCTTATAAAAGTCATAAATATGCATCTCTCCCATATTGGTAGGAACATCATTCTTTGATTTGTTGGGTCTTATGATCATCATATCTCCACTTCTCATGGCTCTCACCTAAAATATATCAGTAGAAAATATATGCAAGAGGATAAGGTTTTCACTTTTTCTATAATAATGAGAAACCCACCTTGTTCTTTTGTCATGTTGGAGATAAAGTTCCTACATAATCTCATTATCATCTCAGTGATTTACAAGATAGAAAGACGCAAAACATACTATGACTATAGTGCATGGCATCTCTACGTATGTTGGGATTTTAAATTCTAATCCACACCCATCTTTCTCCTTTTCCATCTAATGAAAAAGTTTCAATGGATGGCTCAGTCCTTCAATTGGATTTGGGAAATCGAATCTAAACTTATTATGAGTTCTTGTGGAGAGGGCAATTTATGTTTACAAAAGAAAAGGAAATCTCAATATGTTGTTCAAACTAAGCATAGAACACAAATTTGGAGATAATCAAACTTACCTATAACCATTCACATTGACTTTGAAGGACTTCATGGGTGACAGAAATATCTAGCCGCACCTCCAACTGCTTCAATAGATGAAGGCATTATTTAGAGAACAACTTTAAACACCAACTTATGTCCAAAGTTTTCGAGGAGTGCAAGTCTCCCAAATTCGTCACCTCAGATAACTCTTGGCAGTTTTTAAGACATAGTTTAGTTAGTCTTATATCATCCAAAAACCCTAAATTGTCCTCGACTAGAGACAATGTTTGAGCTTCACTTCTCTTGAATCACTAGTGATCATCCTTTTTGAATTGATCACATACATACAGAAATATTGATTATGTTAAAAAACAAAAAATATAGAATATTGATCATGTTAAAAAACAAAAAAAATTATAATACAAAAATCTTATAATTTCAAAATTTACTTCTTAATGTTTATGATGTTTTACAAATTGCATATCACTTATAATTTTGTGTAAGTCTTTCCTTTTTTTCAAATAGCATAACTAACACATCTAGATTTTTCACGCTTCATTATATATACATACCCGAGTGGGCCTAATGGTTAAGAACATATGTTTCCTCCTAAGAGGTCACAAGTTCAAATCCAGAGGGGGGTAGGGTATGTATACCTCCGTAGAAGAAATTACACATCTCCCTCAAAACATCTCAAGTATTGGAAGAAATTAAGTTGTTTGTCTATATATGGCAAAATTTCAAGTGTAGGTATTTATTGGATGCAAAATTTAATTCCACCTCTGCATACTTTTAATAATCCCCCAACAAGCTAAATTGGGAATACATGAAAAAAAGTGTTTTTGATAATCCCCCAACAAGCTAAATTGGGAATACATGAAAAAAAGTGTTTTTGATAATCCCCCAACAAGAGAAATTGGGAATACATGAAAAAACATGTTTCTTAAGTGTAGAGCGGGTATCTCATTGTGGGTGTATCAAAGTATCCAATTGGGTGCTCCTTGGATGAAAAAATTAATTTTTCATCCAATGAGTGCCTACACTTGAAATTTGAGTAAACCTAGAAGGAGATAAGTTGAAAATACAAAAAAGTAGTTTTTTTTCTTTCCCCTCTAAAACTATTTACCCTTATGGTTGGCATCATCATCTTGAATCCCATTGGTTCTTTTAAGTTGATGTTGATAGCACCTTTTTTTTTTTATCAGTTCCATTTTTTACCTCAAATTTTCTCTAATGATTGGTAAGTGTTATTTAAATGATGGTAGATTCATCTTAACTTGATGGTACGACTTGTTATATCTATGATTTACAAGAGGGAGAGGAGCGATGAGGGTTGAGTGTGTTAGGGTTATTGGAAAGGGTTTTGGTGATGGATTGGCGTTGTTAGGGCTTGGTGCTAGTGTTTTTTATGGGGTTGGAGATTCTACTAGTAAGCCTTCTCACCCTTGGTCTCAAACTAAGTGTTGCTTTCAAGTTAGAGATGGTGGAAAGGAAATTGATATCCCATTTGAGTGGATCCTTCAAGGAGTTGAGTTGATGCACGATTGAGGTCTTTATGGGTATTTTTGTGGGAAAAATTTCTCTCTTCCCAAGATGCACCTCTAGCTTGGCAAAGTTTGGGGGTGCCTTTTTTCTTGGTAAGGTTTAAATTCCCCCCTTGAAGCAAGGTTTTACTCTTTCATTTTTTAGTGTATGGAAGATCAAGAAATTGTATTACAAAAGGGTCCTTGGTGCTATGATGTTTTGGGTCTAGTCCTCTTGTCATGGTTTAAGTATTTTGATTCCTTAATGGATTTTTGAGATTTCCAATTGTTATGGGTGTGTTTGGCTAGTTTACTTCCTCACCTTGTGTGTGCCAATGTTTTGAAAGCCATTGGGGATTATATTGGGGAGTTCCAACGAGTTGCTTTGGAAACCCTAGATAGAGAAGGAGTTCCTAGAGTGCTAGTTCTTTTGAGTATGAATGGGGGTCTTCTTGATTGGGTCTCTTTGATGTGTGGGGAGTTGCTTTGGTCCATTGATTTTGATTATGAGAAAATCTCATTCCATTGTTGTTTTTGTCATGTTATGGGTCACATTATATGTGATTGCCCTCGATGAGATGTAGTTTACAAGAAGTGGAGGGATGTTGCTTTAATTTCATCTACACATGCATCAATGGTGATTTATGAGCTTGATGTCGGTTCTTCTCCTATTTTGGAGGAGGTCGTCAGTGATTCACAAGCTATACTTCTTGTTGTTGATCTTCATATTTGTGTGTCTCTTGGAAAGGGTCTTCCTAGTATTTAATTTCTTATTCGATCCAAGAGAAAATGTGTTCGTTGTTGATGGCCTAAGCAATCTATCTTAGAGTATTTTTCTCATTCATCCTTTGCTTACTTATGTTGAGAACGTGGAGTCTTTGGTTGTTTATCTAGAGTTGTGAATTCGTTTTTATGTGGAGACATCAGTTGTGGGTGAGTTTCCCTTGTTGACCCCTCCTGTGCATGAGGGGGGTCTTTCTCTTGGTGCTCGTGTGGTGGGTGTGGAGGATGTCAAGGCTGAGGTGTGGATTGGGGTTTTTTCCGATGGTGTGAATGTTGATTCAAAAGTGTACTCAATGAGTAATTCTCTCATGTAGTCAATTGAAGACTCCCTTCAATCTGTTTAGTCCTTGTTGGAGGGGTAGGTGGCTTTGGTCCCTTATACTTCTTTAGAGGATTTGTCCATCACTCATCCTTACAATGGTTTCATCGTTTCTCCCACTGATAGTTATCATTCTCTTGACCATATTATTGATGGAAAATTATGTTCTCCCCCTTCCAAATCCAACCTCTTTTCCTTCACTATATGATGTTGTTTATTTGAAGTGTAGATTTGATCTTCATGAGTTGGGATTCCTTGGCAGTGCTAAGCATAAGAAGTTTGTTCCTTTGGATTATTCCCTTTTTAGTTATAGGACTTGTTGAGATTGTTTGAGAGAATTCAAACCTTTGTCTTAGCCCCTCCACTATGTTGAAGGGTTTGTAATTAGTCTTTGGTCCACTTTTTTTTTTACTCTATGGACACACTATTTTGTAGGGGTATTTAGGCTGTATACTTATTATATTTTTTTTTTGATAATTCAATCAGTTTTTATACTTTCAGAAGGAAGATGGTAATCACCCATAAGGTTTGTGGAAAACAAAATATTATTTTAGAATCCAAAGAGTGGATCTCTCACTGAACTGATATATAAACATTGGCAATGCAACTTTACTTGAATGAATAAAAAAAACATGACTTTTTTTTGAAAAAACAAGTGTTATTTAAATGATGCATATTAAATTAAAATAAATGAAATTGGATGTAAGTCTAAGTAATTTTGGTGAAATAAATAACTCCACATTTAAACCAATATAATTTTATAATATAATAATATAATAAGTCTTATTTTTACCCTTTTCAAGTATCATTTTTCCTACACCATTGTCCTTTTCTTTCTTCCTATATACCTTTTTACATCTCTTTTTTACCTTTTTACATCTCTCTTTGCCCAATTCATGGATCATAGGCTCAAGATAATCTTTGTCATAAACTTTGGAAATTTCCCTTGAATTTTTATTATATTGTAGATTAATGATTTCCTACTTTGTATTTTGAATTTTTATTATATTGTAGATTAATGATTTTTTACTTTGTATTTATTAGGTTAAATAATCAATCAAGTTGGAGTAAAGTAATTATTATGTTAAATAATCAGTCAAGTTGGAGTAAAGTAATTATTATGTTAAATAATCAGTCAAGTTGGAGTTGTTGTAGAACATGATTATTGTTAATAAAATCTTGAGTTGGAGTTGTTGCAGAACATGATTATTGATATAAAATCTTGCTACAGTTCATTGCAAACCCATGCTACGAATCATTACATGCCATGCTACGAATCATTACATGTCATGCTACAGATCGCCACAAGACTATGCTACGGATCTCCACAAGACCATGCTACAGATCACTACAGGCCCTTGCTATGGATCACTATAGGATCATTAAATTAAGCTAATGATGTGAATACCTTGCTATAGATATATGTGTGAGTTGATGAAGAGGATCTCATGCTGCAAATGTTGAAGGGTATCTTCTGAAGTTTTGAATGGTTATCCCAACCACATAAAGATTCACTGCAACTACCATATGGTTAAAGGTGCACAGTGCAATTATGAAGATGTGGTTAAAGGTGCACAGTGCAATTATGAAGTTGTGGTTAAAGGTGCACAGTGCAATTATGAAGTTGTTATTTGATATACGCCTCTGTGAACTTAATGGGTTATAACCACCTCTGTGCACTTAATGGGTTATAACTTCTAAACCAGTATTTGTCTCGTTAGAGATTTGTCTGAAAGATCAAATGATTCCAACGAGGTGGCATTCCCAATGGCCAAGATTGTAGGAATTGGACTTGTTAATGCATTATATGAAATGTTGGAGCCGCCTTTTTTGACTAGTTTTAAGCGTAATTCTTACAGTTGAAGGTTGGTTTTTTAAGTTGTCTTTTACTTCGTGACCCTTACCCTTTGAAAATCTCAGTAGTCTCGATATGCAAAGTGGCAAGGGTCGTTGTACTCCTAACACCATTTCCTTTTAACCATGAACAAGCTTTTTCACTTTTCTTTACCTTGGGATATCACGTTTCGGGAGTTACAAGTCACACTGTTTTTAAGCACTGATGCGCGAAGTAACCTTGAAAGTTTGCCTAGGTTAGCGCCGAGAGTAAAGTCCCTTAAACCTTAGTTAAGCGTTGTCGGTATTTCACATCTCGGCGTTTGCTCTCCCCAAAAGTCTCACCATCACAACTCCGATAGGCGAAGTCGCGAGACGTTCACGCAAGTTACCCGGGTTAGTGTCAGGAGTGAGTAACTTTTAACCATAGTTAAAGTCTATCGAGATTTCGTAACTCGGCATGCGTTTCTCCAAAAAACTATACCTTCGAAGCCCCGAATCGCGAAGTCGCGATATTACTTAAATATAAATTAATTAAACACTTGACCCGGTTTACCTTCTAGATTAACTAGATCACATCATTGTGATCTTGAAATTTCACGACTCGACATACGCTCCTTCCGGTAACTTTACCTTCGAAGTCCCAAGTCACGATTTTAACTAAACATGATTAATCAAACGCTTAATTCAGATTACGTTTTTGCTTAACTAGGTTGCATCATCGCGATCTCGGGTTTTAGGGGCTTGAAAGGTTAGAGTGAAAACTTCCGATACGACGAACGTCGAAAGGTTGATTAAAGTTTAAGAAATCTTGATTAAAGAAGCTAAGCCAACTTAATCAGTGTTTAATGCAAGTAATAATACGCACAATCTACGAGGTAAATTTAAATGTTCCTTGCGCCAACTTGTGTCACGAACTGTCGCAATTTATGGCATTGATTGGAAATGAGGTGAAGCGACAAGTAAGGATATGGTTTTTATTGCTAAATCTGTCTCTAAAATGATTTGACCGTTTTGTCCATAAGGACGTCAAGGTTTTAAATGGTCGAAGATTTAGATCTTTTTCTTTCTGTTCTGTTCATAAAGCTCATTTCTATTTTGCGCAGAGAAGTTTTTCTCAGCAAGCTGCTTTCTGTAAGTATACACACTTTTATTACAGAAGAGCTAAGTCACAATCCTCTGTTATGGCCCCACGAAAAGTGTCCAAGCAAGTGCTGAGATTTCAGGATAAGGCTCTGATAATGTTTTTGATACTTCACCACGAAGCGTTGATTCTGTACGAACCTGGTCATACATCTCTGAGGTTCTGCAATCTAATTTGGTAAACTATTCGGATGATTCCAGTGACAATGAGAAGGACGAATTGACCACCAAATACAAGATCGTCGTCCAAGCAGAGATGCATAAAGTAGCGGTCAGGCCACGTCTTCTTCCTTACTATGACATGATCCGATGGGCGCTAGATCATGTAGATATCCCGACTAGAACCATCATCAACGAGTAGAGGGTCACTGTTGGGACCTTTAGACCCGAAATCCTACACACAATGTACAAACTGTCATCCACATCAAACTTCACTTACAATGCCAAATTTCTGGTGGATTTTAAACAAAAGGAATGTGAGCAATACAACAAAAGCTTATTTGATTTGATCAAGGATTGGGTCGCACACCCTACAAAGTTTAGGGCAAATAGTAACAGAGTTTACTCCATATCTTCTTTGGAACCATAGTTCAAATACATAGCAATGATGACCTGTAGATTGTATGGGAGGGAAGACACCACACATTTTTTCCTCCCATGGGTGACTCTAATGCATACAGTCATGGAGGGCTATTCCTTCGACTGGGCCAAACCGTTGTCAGATAGTTTAACCAGTCGTATTACAGAATATCAGACGCAGAGGGCGAGCGGGAAGGCTGCTTCATTTTTTATGTCCGCATACATCATGGACGCAGTGTGTTTCATGATGCATTTTCCCTTAATGAGGTGGAGTTGGGCTCCATTGGATGCTGAGCCTATCCATGTCTACCATTCAAAGCTTTGGGAGGATAAAGCCTCAGATTTTATATACGGAATTTTCAATTGGGTAATGGTATCGATGCATGTCACCATCTTCGGTAATCCACCGCCCAGGATCTCAGATAGCATTGCGGCCAATTTGAGCAGTGTGGTCGACTGGTACGTGGAGGAAGAATTTTCATACATCAGGGTTTTCAGCACTTCTATCCCTCCGCATGCTCTACCATTATTTATACCCGAAAGGCTGGCTTGTCGTGAGATCGCCAGGCAAACCGTGATCGGTGGCATAAGCAAAGAGCTTAAAGGATTTTCAAAGAAGGTATGGCCACCTTTTCCCATTCATTTAAATACCTATTCTTTATTAGATTTCGGGCATGCAAAGGCCGAGGCAACAACCTTAGAAGATATAAAATTGGTCCACATTGAATTCAAGAAACATGACCCACACAGGGTCATGAGTAATCACTTGGCTAGTTGTGGCCTTAAAAGTTTTGAGCACGAGAATTCGCCTCATGATGACATTTTCCGAGGCGCGAGATCTTATGCTGAGGTTTTAGCTTGGATACAAGCCCTGTCACCCGAAGAGAGGGTTGATGTTTTCAAATTCCAAGAACATCGACGGAGCTGCCTTCCCCCAGTATTATGGGGTGAGAATCCAACGACTGTAAAGGTGCAACAAACGGAAGCCGAAGGCTCCAAAGATTCAACACCCGACCAAGAAGAACACCAGGACAAGAAAGAGCAAACTGGGGGACCGAAACAGGAAGCCGAGACTTCCAACCCTCTAAGCGAGCCAACCTCGGTTGTTACTCCAGGGAAATCATCTAAGCAGGTTGGCAATCCCGTCGTTTCTGTTACCCCCCTACAGTCCACGAAGGGGGTCCTAGACGCAGGATGGGTTTTTGATGAAGAATTAACGCCCATAACAGTGGAAGAGCTACCTCCGAATGAATTCTTCTTCGATAAGAAGAGAAAGGCTGTCGTGAAACAAGAACTTTACCAAGAGGCAGGTACAATATCAAAGAAATTTAAAATTTTAACTGATGGGAGAGCTATGAAAAAGGAGGAATTTGCAACTCAAATAGCAGGAACATTAGGGGCTTTCGCTACAGCCAACCAATTTTCAGTCGGGACCCTAAAGGATCATCTGAAACGAAAAAATCGTCTGATCAAAACATTAGAGGCTAAACTAGCTACAACAGAGGCCGCTGCCAAAGATAAGGCAAATACAGGTTTAAAACAAGCTAGAGTAGCCGATCAAAAGGAAATCGAGCCGCTCAAAGCCGATCTTGAATAGACACAGCTGATGGCTCAGACAAGTCAGATACAGATAGGCCAGCAAGGGGAATTGATAGAACAACTACAAGCCAAATTAGACTTCGCCGAAAGCCAGGTAATCGATATCGGGATATTTCAATCCCAAGCTATAGAAATCAGAAAAAGAGTGTCGACAACTAAACAAGGTCTACTTGTTAAGGTGGAAATGATTCAAAACAACTGCCAATTCATTGACCGAGTATCGAAAAACCTCACTCTCAGAGAAAAAGATGCTGGGGCGGCCTGGGTTGCTTTCCAGGAGGCTATTATAGCCACGACGAGAAGTGAAATAGGCAGTAGTTCCAAGTTTTCTATCTTAGAGTAGACCCGAGGTAACATCTTGTTGAAAGAATGGGAGCGTAACATATCCGAAGGTAGACAACAAGCTAAAGAGGTAAGAAAATCTTGTGAGGAAACCTTCGGTTTTCTAGATGGGAGTTGGTTGGGTTCCGCTGATGAAAACAACACTGAAATACTAGGCCAGATCATCACAGCCAAGAATCTGCTCAAGATCAAGGAAAATGAAGAAAGAGAATTGGTTGAAATATCACAAGTAACCTAGATGGACATAGTCCAAATAGATAAATGGCTAATTAAACCGAGTGTACAATTATGTTCTATCAACGCCAAAGACCAACAGGTGGAAGGGAGATTGCCACAATTGGTGAAGGATTGTTACATTTTTTAGGCCAATAATCAAGCAGAACCTTCTAAGTTGATATCCCAACTGGTGGAGAAGTGTGTCATTTGCATAGAGCATGCGAAGAGATAGGTTTCCGGTACCAAATGAGGACAGAGACAAATAATTGAAACGTTTAAACTCCTTGGTTGTAACCGAAAACCTCTGGAACGATTGAGATTCCAACATATAGAAATTTGTATAAATATACATTTTGAAGAAAGAAAAAGAGGTTGGACCTTTTTGGTCAATTGTAAATAGAGACTATCTCATTTTTTAGGATTAATACAAAGCAAATCCAGAGACTCCTGATTCCATCAAGACTATGTTATGAGTTTGTTTTTTTCTGTAATTTCATATTTAATTTCATTTCGCTTATATATGTCTGATGAATGTTTCATTGCAATTTAGTAAGACCTCTACTGTGGTGATCATTTTTAGCCATCCTTATTGTTTACAGTTTTTCCTCTGTATCGGCTATTAGCAGGTACAAGACCTGTGAACCTTTTAGATTGTCATATTTTATGCTTCGTCAGATTCCTTCTTATCTTATTTTCTTCTTCTATTTACAAGGTGAGATTATCCCTTGATAAGAGCCTTGCTTTATAGACAGCTTAATGTTTTTCTCATATTTCACACATCATTTTTTTAAAATATAACTTACTTACGGAAAAAGGCCTTTGGTTTGCATTTTATCTTTAATATTGAATTCAATAGTTCTGTTTTATAAGATCAAATTGATACAGCATAAAAAACCTCGAACTCACTTTTAATTTACTGTTCCTCTATGATTGTCCCTGTTGTAAGACAGCCTAATATTGAACCCGGTTTATCGGATCAAACCCATATCGCTTTAAATCTCTTTGATACAATACTGAAAACAACCACCACCCGGGTAGAACTTGAACACTCATGGGCCGCAATTGAACGGGATATAAACATCCAAGAACAGTTGGAAGCGAGACAACGATAACCTGGAAATCAACCTTAGCTTCCTTTCCTGAAGGTTGACTCTCCTCCCTTTTTTATACTTTACTCATTTTCGGATGCCTAGACACTGTACTTTCTAAGCCTTAAGTATAGACTCTAGAACAACATGAAACACTGAGATATTGCAAACCCTTTAGCATGTTCAGATCAGAAGATATTCTCCCAAACAACTCATTGTCGGAGAGATCAATTCTCATAGTCATGAAGCGAATAATAAAAGCTAAGCTGGTTGGCATTCAATGCAACAGTCACAGTTTCTGAATAAAATCCATCTTTTTTTCCCCCTAAATACTCGATCTGCTGATCAACCTACACATAAATATCTTGGAGGATTAAGCCTGAGAAGTTGTTGCTGGAGAGATCAAACACATAGAAGGTTTGAAAACCTAGAATCCAGTCCGGAAGAGGCCCTTGGAAATAATTATGGTCGAGTTTGAGCACATGGAGGTCCATCCATTTAAAGATCACGTCTATAAAACACCCTTCTAAATTGATCCAACTTAAATCCACCACTTCCAACTTGGAGCATCCTGCCCGAGGCAGGGGAATTTCTCCTGACAAGTGGTTGTGACTAATATCCAAAATCTTCCTTGTTGCCAACAATGCTCCAAGCGTAGGATGAATTGCCCAGAGATGTTATTGTGGCCCAACTTGATTTCCAGAAGCTGAAAGCACTCTATTAATGATACTGGCAGGGACCCAGATAAATTATTGCAAGACAAATCTGTAGCCTACAGATATATCATTTAACCAAGTGAAGCAGACAATTCCCTTGTTAATCCATTATCTGATAGGAATAGGGCTTTTAGCAACTTAAGCTTACTAATTTCTGCTCGAAGTTTCCATGTGAATTGATTATTTGAGAGATCAAGCAGAACCTGCCCTCTTGTATTTGATGTCTGTACAGTACGGCAAGGAATTCCACTAGGAAGATTATTGAAATGCAAGCCCTCTTGTATCTAATGTCTATACAATACGACAAGGAATTCCATTGGGAAGATTATTGAAATGCAAGTCCAAGGTGAGTAGCTTATCATAAAACAGAAGGGTGGCTGATAGCTCCATGTCGAAGCTATTATATGACAAATTGAGCTCTGAGAGGATCGACAAACTAAAGATACAAGAGGGAATACCTACTGTGAGAGAATTGTTGGAGAGGTTTAGTGTTACCAAGCTTTTGGCAGCGTTGGTAAAGCACGACGCAGTTCCAAACAATGTTTGATATTGCTTCAATGACGCTAGAGGAAATCCCCATTCTGGTATCTTCCTTTGTAAAGTGTTGCCAAAAGATAAAGGTTGACCATATTTGAGAGTTTTGTGATGGAAGAATCGTTTCGTTGTGATGAAATAAAAAGTAGATATCTCAGAATAGATCCACTTCAGTGTGTCTTGAGACACTCAACCCTTAGTGTGTCTTGAAACACTCAACCCTTAATAATCACAAGTTTTTAAAGTATATTTGACTAATTACTTATGAAATATATTTTTATTAAAATATTAAAATGACCACCAAATTTAATCCCAAATCTAAACTAAATCACTCCAACAAATCTAACCTAAATCACTCCAACATATCACCAATTTCTCATACTTAAAAAAACATACACCACCCAAATATCAAGCCCTTGAACCAAACTAATAACTGGACGCAATTGCTATATCTTTCCCTACACGGACATAAAAATATAGTTTATGTACTACATGGATCTGATTTATAACGTTCATGTCCTCGATGGATCTACGATGATGGATATACTTTGTTTATTAAAAGAAAAAAACTATAAAATAATTCGTTTATTATCGCATAAAGATAACCTATAAAATATAGCATCAAATTGAGAAAGAATGCTATTATCATTTTTCTTAAATCAAGAAGATACAACAAACACCAATAAATTGACAAGAGTAGTATTAATGAGAGCCACCATTTTTACTTCTTTATATTTTCAGACCACTCACCATTTGTTTACTGCAAAAAATCACCCGAAGTGCCTACCAATGTCTCCAAATGAGGCCTGGGCTATTACAATCCATGCACTGATTCAATCATTGCTCTACCATTAACTTAACCATAGCCACCATTAATTGGTTATATTTTCAGATCACTGACCAGTTTTTAACTGCAAAAAATCGCCCTAGTTCTTACCAATGTTTCTAAACCAGGCGTAGCCCATTATAATCCATGAACGTGAGATCGGAAGAGCGTCGTGTAGGGAAGAACCTTTTAGATTGTCATATTTTATGCTTCGTCAGATTCCTTCTTATCTTATTTTCTTCTTCTATTTACAAGGTGAGATTCTCCCTTGATAAGAGCCTTGCTTTATATACAGCTTAATGTTTTTTTCATATTTCACACATAATTTATTTAAAATATAACTTAGTTACGGAAAAAGGCCTTTGGTTTGCATTTTATCTTTAATATTGAATTCAATAGTTCTCTTTTATAAGATCGAATTGATACAGCATAAAAAACCTCGAACTCACTTTTAATTTACCGTTCCTCTATGACTGTCCCTGTTGTAAGACAACCTAATATTGAACCCGGTTTATCGGATCAAACTCATATTGATTTAAATCTCTTTGATACAATACTTAAAACAACCACCACCTGAGTAGAACTTGAACGCTCATGGGCCGCAATTGAACGAGATATAAACATCCAAGAACAATTGAAAGCGAGACAACGACAACCTGGAAATCAACCTTAGCTTCCTTTCCCAAAGGTTGACTCTCCTCCCTTTTTTATACTTTACTCATTTTCGGATGCCTAGACACTGTACTTTCTAAGCCTTAAGTACAGACTCTGGAACAACATGAAACACTGAGATATTGCAAACCCTTTAGCATGTTCAGATCAGAAGATATTCTCCCAAACAACTCATTGTTGGAGAGATCAATTATCATAATCATGAAGCGAATAATAAAAGTAAGCTGGTTGGCATTCAATGCAACAGTCACAGTTTTTGAATAAAATCCATCTTTGTTTCCCCCTAAATACTCGATCTGCTGATCAACCTGCACCTAAATATCTTGGAGGATTAAGCTCGAGAAGTTGTTGCTGGAGAGATCAAGCACATAGAAGGTTTGAAAACCTAGAATCCAGTTTGGAAGAGGCCCTTGGAAATAATTATGGTCGAGTTTGAGCACATGGAGGTCCATCCATTTAAAGATCACGTCTGTAAAATGCCCTTCTAAATTAATCCAACTTGAATCCACCACTTCCAACTTGGAGCATCTTGCCCGAGGCAGGGGAATTTCTCCTGACAAGTGGTTGTGACTAATATCCAAAATCTTCCTTGTTGCCAACAATGCTCCAAGCGTAGGATGAATTGCCCAGAGATGTTATTGTGGCCCAACTTAATTTCCAGACGCTGAAAGCACTCTACTAATGATACTGGCAGGGATCCAGATAAATTATTGCAAGACAAATCTGTAGCCTACAGATATATCATTTAACCAAGTGAATCAGGCAATTCCCTTGTTAATCCATTATCTGATAGGAATAGGGCTTGTAACAACTTAAGCTTACTAATTTCTGCTCGAAGTTTCCATGTGAATTGATTATTTGAGAGATCAAGCAGAACTTGCCCTCTTGTATTCGATGTCTGTACAATACGGTAAGGAATTCCACTGGGAAGATTATTGAAATGCAAGCCCTCTTGTATCTAATGTCTGTACAATACGACACATAATTCCACTGGGAAGATTATTGAAATGCAAGTCCAAGGTGAGTAGCTTATCAGAAAACAAAAGGGTGGCTGATAGCTCCATGTTGAAGCTATTATATGACAAATTGAGCTCTGAGAGGATCGACAAACTAAAGATACAAGAGGGAATACCCACTGTGAGAGAATTGTTGGAGAGGTTTAGTGTTACCAAGCTTTTGGCAGCGTTGGTAAAGCACGACGCGGTTCCAAACAAGGTTTGATATTGCTTCAATGACGCTGGAGGAAATCCCCATTCTGGTATCTTCCTTTGTAAAGTGTTGCCAAAAGATAAAGGTCGACCATATTTGAGAGTTTTGTGATGGAAGAATCGTTTCGTTGCGATGGAATAAAAAGTAGATATCTCAGAGTAGGTCCACTTCAATGTGTCTTGAGACACTCAACCCTTAGTGTGTCTTGAAACACTCAACCCTTACTAAATCACAAGTTTTTTTAAGTATATTTGACTAATTACTTATGAAATATATTTTTATTAAAATATTAAAATGACCACCAAATTTGATCCCAAATCTAAACTAAATCACTCCAACAAATCTAACCTAAATCACTCCAACAAATCTAACCTAAATCATTCCAACATATTACCAATTTCTCATACTTAAAAAAAAACATACACCACCCAAATATCAAGCCCTTGAACCAAACTAATAACTGGACGCAATTGCTATATCTTTCCCTACACGGACATAAAAATATAGTTTATGTACTACATGGATCTGATTTATAACGTTCATGTCCTCGATGGATCTACGATGATGGATATACTTTGTTTATTAAAGAAAAAAACTATAAAATATTTCGTTTATTATCGCATAAAGATAACCTATAAAATATAGCATCAAATTGAGAAAGAATGCTATTATCATTTTTCTTCCTACACAAAGAAATCAAGAAGAAGATACAACAAACACCAATAAATTGACAAGAGTAGTATTAATGAGAGCCACCATTTTTACTTCTTTATATTTTCAGACCACTCACCATTTGTTTACTGCAAAAAATCACCCGAAGTGCTTACCAATGTCTCCAAATGAGGCCTGGGCTATTACAATCCATGCACTGATTCAATCATTGCACTACCATTAACTTAACCATAGCCACCATTAATTGGTTATATTTTCAGATCACTGACCAGTTTTTAACTGCAAAAATTCGCCCTAGTTCTTACCAATGTTTCCAAACCAGGCGTAGCCCATTATAATCCATGAACTGGTTCATTCGTAGCTCTACCATTACTTAATCTTAATCTTAATGATTTACGCAATCCTCATCACACAAAAAATCCTTACAAAAACCACCAAGTTCATTCTATCTCCTAATTTCTCACCTCTCATAACTCCCTCACATTACCACACTGCACTTAAACAAATACCAAATACAAACACGATTAACCATGCTTTGCAGGCGTGTACAGACCTCAAAACCCTCATCCAACTTCATACCCAAATAGTTATAAGTGGCCTTCAACAAAATCCCTTTTTGGGTAACAAGCTCGTAAGCATGTATGCCAAGTATGGCAGTCCAGGAGATGCCCAACTGGTTTTTGATAAAATTCACGAGAAAAATATTTACTTATGGAATACAATTATCAAAGGGTTTTCCATAAACGGGTTGAGCAGGCAAACACTTACAGTGTACTACAAAATGCAAGATGAAGGCGTATACCCAAATGATTTTACGTTCCCATTGGTACTAAAGGCGTGTACCGATCTATCGGCTCTGCAAGAGGGAAAGGATATTCATTATCATATCGTTAGAAATGGTTTTAGTTCCAATGTTTTTGTGGGAACTGCACTTATTCATATGTATGCTAAGTTTGGATGTGTCGAGGATGCACGCCAAGTGTTTGATAAAATGTCTGAGCCAGATGTGGTTTCATGGACTGCTATGATTCTGGGTTATGCACAGGGTGATCAGGCTAATGAAGCATTGGTGCTCTTTCATCAGCTGCAGCTGGTGCGAGTGGTTCCGGATTCCGTTACAGTGGTAGGTGTGCTCCAGGCCTGTGCCAGGTTAGGAACTCTGGAAGAAGGTAAGTTGGTCCATGGTTATGTAATTAGGAGTGGATTTCAGTCTGATGCTTTTGTGGGGACTTCTCTTGTGGATATGTATGCCAAGTGTGGAATTGTTGATGTGGCACGCCGAGTGTTTGACAAAATGTCTAAGAGAAATGTGGTATCCTGGAATGCAATGATTTCCGGGTATGCACAGAATGGGTTTGCTGATGAGGCTTTAGGACTGTTCCGCCAAATGGAGCTGGAAGGAGTGAAACCCAACTCGAGCACAATGGTGAGTCTGCTTTTGGCGTGTGCCCATTTAGGAGCTTTGCAACAAGGGAAGTGGTTCCATAATTACATAATTGGGAACGGATTTAAGCGTGATATTGTGGTGGCCACTGCCCTAATTGATATGTATTGCAAATGTGGGAGATTAGAGATTGCA
>CBVK0102536167.1:0-14329 GCA_900067695.1 Picea abies | reverse complement strand
CACTGCTGAAATCCATTGACACCTACGGGGGAAATCTTGCGCGACTTACATATTTTTCACACATATATTAAAAAGGTTCAAGTGCATGACCATACATACTCACATGTTTCACCATTATCATCTCAAACATACACCACATATAGGTCTCGACCCTCATGCATTCGAATTTATAAATTTATACACATTTGAACTGATCTTAGACTCAGACAATTACACATGCACACAATACATAAATCAAAAATGGATATAGATAAAGTAAATGTGTATCTGATAAGGAAGTAGCCAAATCAAATTGACTAGGAGAGGACACCTTTCCTCACATCCTTAGGTCTTACTGTAGAGTGACTTCCTACAACATGCCACCTCTGTGCCAAGCCATGATTCCACCAAGGAAACTGACTCAATAGGGTTATGAGATTCTTATGGTCCAGGAATTTTACTCTCCTTCCTCCTCTGACATGGTAGAAGTTTCAACTTCCCACTGAGCCTTGGGTTTCTACAAGTTTATCATGTGGTTTGTCAACTGGATTTCCTCTGCACAAGGGATTCCCTTTTCTTCTCAACAGTCCCTCAGCAATGTCCCTTTACCAGTGCTATTTTATGTCCACTAAGCACTAATTTTTGACCCTCTAATGCTCCAGTTCAGGAATCCATGTCTTTTATGCTTGGGCGATAAATAAAAACTTAGATAGGTTTTTTTTCCTCCAAGGCTCTACTATCTTCGTTGTTGTGAATCTTTGTTCTTGCTTTGTTCTCTATTGCATTTTCTCTGTCCATGAGAACTCTCAGGATTTCCTAAAGACACCACCTACGATATGCCAGTTCAGTATGAAGGGGCGGTTCCATGGTATTCTCCTACCAATGGTTAAATCAATTGTGTTTTCGTGTGGGTCGATCGTCGTTAGCCATTAATTGGCCCAACCACCCCCGTGACTTCTTTCAAAGGTCGCATGGCCTTCCATGTGGAATTCGATATGATGGTAGCTGGGGTTTTGATTTTTGTAGTGTAAATAAGCTTGTTGTACAAGCTTCATGCTTTCCTCACTAATACATTACAATTACACCTCCTGCAATTGTTCAATTAGTCCTCTGCCTCATCAATTTCCTTTGGTGTATCATGGCCAATACTATCAAGTTTGTTCCCTCTCAGTCGACATTTTGGTGTTTTCATTAAAAATGTAATTACATGTCTCATAAAATTAATATAAGAATTTTTTACTTCACTACAATCTTGGGGGAAAACGGGGTGTTACATTCGCCACCCCCCCCCCCCCTTAAAGAAACACGTGGTCTCCTACTTTGAATTCTCTGGGGGTTCTTTTTCTATCAACATAGCTCTTTTGTCTATCCTGGGAAATTTTCAAATTATGCTTTATCTTAACTATGGTATGTTACATTTATTTCAATAAATCGGGTCCAAGTGAAATTTTGTCCATGGGATTGTCCCAACTGATAGGGACTCTACAAGTTCTACCATACAAAACCTCGAATGAGCTCATCTTCAACGATTCTTGATAACCATTGTTATATGTGAATTACACCAAAGGTATATATCCCTCCCACTGCTTGGGCCGATGCATAACATGCATCTGTAACATGGATTCTAACCCTCTATTCACCCTCTCAGTCTGATCATCTATTTGAGGATGGTAGGCCGTACTAAAATCCAATTGCATTTCTAATCTTGTGAGTAAGCTTTTCCAAAAATTCGAGGTGAACTTAGCATCTCTGTCTGAAATTATGGTTTTGGGAAAACCATGTAATTTGAATATCTCCTTCATAAAACATTAGTCACGTCTATGGATTTATAAGTAGACTTTATGGGAATGAAATGAGTTTCCTTGCTCAACTTATCTACTGCAAGCATGATTGCATCATGTTTCTTGATTGTCTTGTGTAAACCTATGATAAAATCCATGGAAATCACTTCCCATTTCAATTCTGGTATCTATATAGGTTGCAATAGTCCAGCAGGGTGTCGATGCTCTATTTTTACCTGTTGGCACTCCAAATATCTCACAATATAATGTGCAATGTCTTGCTTGATGTCGGACCAATAATACAGTTGTCTAATTGTTGTCACTATTTTTTGGTACAAAGGGTGACCTACATATGGAATTTTATGGAATTCATCCATAACCAGCCACCTCAAATAAGTTTAATTAGGCACATACAACCTATCATTGTACAACAACATACCATCAGCCCTTAAATGGTATCCTCCATACCTCTTTTCCCTAGGTTCTTATTGTAATCTTTCTTTCACTTAATTGAAGAACTTGTCTTCATTCAAGAGGGTTATAATCATCTACTAAATGGAAAACCCTTCCACACTTGTTGCTACTAAGTGTATGGTCTATACACTTTGACTGAGTGCATTGGCTGCCTTATTCTATTTTCCTTTTATGTGCTTGATTTCAAAGTTGAATTCATGGATTAGTTCCATCCACCTGGCCTATATAGCATTCAAACTTGGTTGATCAAATAAATACTTTAGACCACAATGGTCGGTCAAGAGGATAAATATCCTCCCGAGCAGGTAATGTCTCTGCATCTTCAATGCATGCAGAATTTTTGCGAGTTCCAAGTCATGGGTAACATATTTCTTCTCATGTTCATTCATTTTTCATGATTTACAATAGACCACTTTCCCATATTACGTGAGAAATCCTATGATTCCTTCCTTGCAAGAATTTGTGACAACCAAAAAGTCTTTTTTCGGGTTTGCAATATTTAACACAAGGGGAATTAGTCAATAGTTGCTTCAGTTGGAAAAATCTACTTTCTCACTCTGTTGACCACACGAACCTCTTCCCCATCCTTTTTAATGAGGTAATAGGGTTACCGATCTTGGAGAATCCCTTGATGAATATCCTGTAGTATCCATCCAATACCATGAAGGATATCACTTTTGTCACATTCCTAGGGGAAGACTAATCCATTATTTCCTTTATCTTTGCAGAGTCTACTGACACTCCTTCAACTGAGATTACATGGCCTAGATATTGGATTTCCTTTTTAAATAAATGACACCTGTTGAACTTGATGTACAATTATTGTTCCCTTAACACATGTAACGACATTTTGATGTGTTATTCATGCTTCTCTCGGTTCTTGGAATACACCAAAATGTCTTCCACAAATACTAAGAAAAACTTGTCTAAATGTTTGTTGAGTACATTGTTCATCAAACACATGAATGTGGTTGGAGCATTTATGATTCCAAATGGCACCACAACAAAATCATAGTGCCCATATCTAGTCCTAAAAGTTTTTTTGTATATCTCCTCATATTTAATCCTAAATTGATGATATCACGACCTCAAGTCTATCTTTGAGAAAAATTTACCCCCTCTGAGTTGATAAAAAAGATATTTTATTCTAGGAAGAGGGTATTTGTTCTTGATGGTCATCTTGTTCAAATTCCTATAATTGATACACAGTCTCACGATACCATCTTTATTCTTTACACATAGGGATGGACCTCCCCATGGAGATACACTCATCCTGATGAAACCCTTATCCATCATTTCTTTCATCTTCATTTTCAGTTCCACCAGCTCTGACGTGCTCATCCTAGAAGGAACTCTCGATGATGGCATCGTTCTAGGCACAAGGTCAATTGAAAAATCAAGATCTCTCTTTGGAGGTAATCCGGGAACCTCCTCTATAAATACATCTCTAAACTCCCACAACATTGGGCGATCTTCAACCCTCAGCTCCTTATCTTCTATTGAGTTTAAAAATTGTATGGCATACAATTGAAACCCCTTTCTGCTACACTTCTTGAGCTTCAACGCTGATATTTTCTTCACGGAGATTGGCTTCTAAATGCATTGAAAAATTGTGGAATTTTCACACTCTAATATTTTCTCATAACAATTTAATTTTTCTTTATGGGTGGGTAGATAATCCATGCCAAACAACACATCATATGAACCAAGGGGTAAGATATTTAGAAAGTCTTGGGTCTAAAATTCACTCATCTTAATTGGACAAGACTCAACTACCTCGGTTACTTTCCTCTTTGTTTCAGTGGCTAACTGGACCAACCATGCCTTGGTATGCTTATTTCTCTGTAACGAACATGCCTCAATCGCTCGAGGTGTAATATAACTAATATTATATCATAGGTTAATTAAAATAGAGATTGGTTGTTTAGTAATAATACCTTCCAATTATACCACAGAAGCTTGGTGGTCTTCTTGCCAATTTTCCACCTATGCATAGATTCCAAGAACACTCCTGGCTACATCGTTGACTCTAGAATCCTCCTGCATGTTATATATTCTTCCATTGTATTGTTGTATGTGGGGGAAATCCCTCACCAAATGTGGCTCTCCATAACCCCAACATTGCAAGGGTCCTTTCTTGAGCTCCTTTGTTCTTTCCCTTTCCTACTCTACTGGTTTATTTCAACTTTGCGATGTAAATTTTTTTTTAGACACACTCCTACTTAGCTAACCCAATTTTGCATCTTTCACATAATTATTATAGGGAAATGACTTGAATCCCTTCTTCTGGAACCCACCCTTGTCCTTCTTTTTCCAATTCTTCGAATATTTATGCTTATGCTTAGACTGATCATAGCAACATTTGACCTTCTGTATGGTGTCCTCCAATGTCTTGGGTTTGTCAAACTCAATTCAGTCTTGGTAGGACTATGGTAACCCACTGAGGAAACATTGGATTCTCTCCATCTCATCCTCAATGTAGGGAACATACCTCAACATTTCCATAAATATCTTTGCATACACATCCAAGGTAAGTTTCCCCAACTTAAGCTCATGGAATTCCTTTATCTTGTCATCCTAATACTTTTCAGATAGGTAAGTTTTACAAAAGTATTTATCAAATTGTTTCCATGTCAATTTTATCTCCTTTATCCTTTATATTTCCTTGAGATCTTCCCACAAAATCGAAGCTCCTCCATTCAGGTTAAATATTGCAATTATCACCTTGGTATTATCAGAATAATTATGTACTTGAAATTACTTTTTCAAGCCAAATATCCATGCTTCGGCTTATTCTCCTTTCTTTATATCTCCATTGAAGGTAGGAGGCTTCACCTTCCTGAATTCTCCAATCAGAAAATTCTAATACTTCTCTCTTTTTCTTCTTAGAAATGTTGGATTTTGTGTCACTAATGAGTTGCTCTACTGAAGTAGTCTTCTGACTAGAGGATTCCTTGGAGATACCTCCACTCGATTCACCTTTCATGGAATCTTGACTTCTCCTTCTAGAAGAACTCCTTCCCACATCACTGTCAGCCAGTCCATGCTTGTGTGCATCTGAAAGGGTTTTCAACCTCTCTAGCTACTGAAGTTCTGCATTTCTAGGGCCTTGTTGTAGATGTTTTTGGATTTTTGATAGGCTCTATACTAGAACCACATTCAAATCTACCTAATCACCATGGGCTCTCATGAGTGTCTCGTTATATAGATTCAAACTTTTCATAGTGGTCATCAAATCTGGAAGGGTTTCTTTATCCCTCTAACCATCAGACTCTTCGTCTCCGAGGTGCGAGGTGTCATCCATACTATGATGCACCATTCATTTCTATGCATCCTATGTGTTGAAACAAGAACATTGTTAACACTTTAGAAACATACATTCATACAATATAAAAGGTTTTTTTTTTTTTAATAGTCTTAAGCAGACTTTTGTGACCCTTTCAAGACTAGAGTTTGAACTATGCTATGATACAACTCTGTAACATACCCAACCTACTCATTAACCTTCAAGGAGATGGGGTATTAAAATTTCTCTTCTCTTAAATCCTTTCAACCCTCTTCTCGAGCTTATTTGTCTCCTTCTAGTTGAGAGCTTGCCAACAACTGTAACCATGCTCGATTATGGACTTAGGGTCAAAAGTTATGGCTTCTTTAAGTTCTTAGGCATTTATTGGCCAATTTCCAGCTCAAATCCATGTGGTGTCCACATGGATGCTCCTTATTCATGCTAACCAACATGAAGGTGACATTTCGGGTTCCCATCCCAAGCCTTTGGCCTGCCTCACATCGTTATCAAGATTTGTTATTCCACAACTTGTCCCTATCACTAAAATCCAAAGATGATTATCTAAGGTGCATTTCCCCATATCCTACAACTCTCAACTTCATATCTTCATGGCTAGGAGCACGTCAACGACATCTCTTAGAGTGGGATTTAAAGTGCACCATCTAAGGTGCATTTCCCCATATCCTACAACTCTCAACTTCATATCTTCATGGCTAGGAGCACGTCAACGACATCTCTTAGAGTGGGATTTAAAGTGCACCTTCTCAATGGACCTCACGATACATAAGAATGACTCTTCACCTCATATTCCAACATCATATTCACCTGATGATGACATATATGGATCTGTCAGTCCATATCTCCTCGTCCAATCTCCAACGATATTGATGGTTGTCAGCGACCCTGCTCTTCAGAATCCTAGAAACCATCCAACAGTTGACACCTTTTTCCCTAGAGACTCTAGTTTTATTTTTGCCATACCACATCACCATATGACTTCCTCTTCCTCACACTTCCTTTAACAATATCAGGGAATATTGATGGTTTTGGTTCTTCGCACCCATCAATAGATCAATGATCATCATTGCATCATCGATAATATCATTTTCAGTGCTCTAGCCTCCTCTTCGGTTGCACTCTCCCTGCCTTTGACATTGATAATCCTGGGGTCTACAGTCAAGGTTTCTCAAGGTTGGTCCACGACTGATCCAATGGTCACAATTAGCCATAAAGAACCCAAGGAACCCCCTATCCCAATGGGACCCACTTTTGTTCCAACGTCCATTCACATTGTGGCACTTGTCACTACCAAGGCACATGGGATGTCGAGATGGCAACCCATGTCACTAAGACATCACCATGATGTCATCCTCTAATTTTCATCTAAGTAAAGGGAAGGGACTTCAATATCAATGGTGATGGGAATCATTCCAAAAGGGGCTAGAGATAGATGACTATCGTTGACTCCTATGCCACAGTATCATCGACCCTTCTATCACAACGTCAACACTCCTCCTGGGACCTTCGATGATGACATGCAGTGTATCAATGTCTCAGAGCTCTCCCAAACCACTGACATCTAGATTGACGGTCTTTGATCCCTCCATATATTAACACATTTTTTTTCAAGGAAAAACATAGTCCGCTTGGGGACTTAGTCATTTTTTGAACCCCATAGGATTTTTATCCTAACTTCCCAAGGTTTAAAACTATTTAAACATTATTGAAAGCCATTGCCACCTACTAGGGAAATCTTGTGCAACTTACATATTTTTCACATAGAGATTAAAAATGTGCAAGTGCATGATCGCCCATACTCATATGTTTCACTGCTATCAACTCAGACATACACCATATACAAGTCCTAACCCTCATGCATTCGAATTTATGAATTTATACACGTTTGAACTGATCTTAGACTCAGAAAATTACACAAGCACACAATACATCAATCATAAATAGATATAGAGAAAGTAAACGCTTATATGATAAGGAAGTAGCCAAGTTTAACTAGATGAGAGAGGATTCCTTTCCTCCCAACCTTAGGCCATATTGTAGAGTGACTTCCTACAACAAGCCACCCTTGTTCCAAGTCATGATACAACCAAGGAAACTGACTCAACAAGGTTTTGATATTGTTATGATCTAGGAAGGTTACTCTCCTTCCTCCTCAGACACAGCAGACGTTTCCACTTCCCACCGAGCCTTAGGTCTCCATAGGTTTATCAGGTGTTTTCTCAATTGGATTTCCTCTACAGAAAGGAGTCTCTTCTCTTCTCAACAGTACCCCAACAACCTCCCTTTACTAGTGTCGATTTCTATCTAGTAAGCACCAAGTTGTGACCCTCTAATGATCCAATTCAAGAATTTGGATCTTCTCTACCATGGTGATCAATAAAAACTAATATAATTTTTTTTTTCCTCCAAGGATCTCCTATCTTCATTGCTATGCATCTCCATTCTCTTTTTGTTCTCTGTTGTGTGTTCTTTGTCCATGAAAACTCTCATAACTTCTTGCATATGCCACCTACGATATGCTAGTTTATTTTGAAGGGGAGGTTCCATGGTATCCTCCTACCAGTGGTTAAATAAATTGTGTCATCACGTGGAATGGCCTTCGTCATCCATTAATTGTACCAACCACCCTTGCAAATTCTTTCAAAGGTTGTGTGGCCTTCCATGTGGAATTCGATATGTTGGTAGGTGGGTTTTTTCTGTTTGCAGTTTAGATAAGATTCTTGTGAAAGATTCTTGATTTCCTCACTAATATATTACACTTCCACCTCCTACAAGCATTCAATCATTCCTTTTCCTCATCAATTTCCTTTGGTGTATCATGGCCAGTACTATCAAGGTCGTTCCCTCTTAGTCAAAAGTTCGGTGTTTTCATTAAAAACATAATTACATGCCTCATAACATTAATATAAGAGTTTTGTACTTCATTAAATTCTTGGGGGAAAACAGGGTGTTACATGCATGCCACGAGGTTTCTTCATGGAATTTATGAACTTTATACTCATTTTTATCCAAATTTTGCAAGGAACTTGATGATGCACTTTGTTTTTGAGTTCGAGCAACATGTAAATAGGTCATTGTAAAACACAAGCATTTGAGAATTAATAAATAGGTCTCTATTGGAAGTGGACTCAGAGACATAAGCCAAATTGGGTGAACTTCATTATCAAACTTTTGTATGCAATTTCAATATTGTTGTTCTATTTCTGCTTAATTATTTTACAAGTTGTTTTCTCATTAACGTGTGTTTGGATAGATAAGTTAATTCACTTGTAATTTTCAGTCAGTCAAGAGATCATTGTTATTTCGAAGGTCAAGTGGATTTTATTATGTTTTAAATATTAATAAACATCTAAAGATTTTTTGGATCAAGGGAGCCTTCAGTCAAATCTTGATAGCCCAATTTCACAGAATAGAAACCCATTTTTTTTTTCCAATAGAAAGAATCTAGCTTATCCTCTGAAAGGAGAATGAAGAATTGTTTCAGATAGGATGAGTGCATGAGCCATTCATTTGTTTACTCCCATTCTAAATTTAAGTCTACTATATGTTTTTAGAAAGAACTTCCTATATTGTCCATTCCTTGGATCGTTGCATCCTTCAAAGTGAAAATACTTTGTGCACAAAGTATTCTGATCAGACCTCTCGAGAGTTTGAAATTGTCGTTTGAACCTTCCCAGGGGTCTTCCTCAATCCTCACACTTCTTCCATTCCTATCCTCCATTCGTCTCAAGCCCCAATCAAGTGGAAGGAATCTACCATTTATTTCCAACCTATTGAACTAACTGACACTACTTTCCATGGACTCCTGAACCACTCTTCAATAGACTTCCTTCCCTAGTATTTGGAGGTGATGAATATTCCCCACAACATCTTATTAGAGATCATCCTACATAGAAATTTTGGCTTCCAATGCTTTTCATAATTAAAATATATTATGTATTCCCCACCCTCCTAAGTCCTTTGGTCTTGTGATCTTTGACCATTTAACCAAGGGTATTCCTTCTTCCTTATATTTTCTAGACCATGTGAATTTAAAGCTTGATTTACGAATTTGGGTGAGGATACCTTTTGGAATATTTTCAATAGTATCCTAATAGACTAGGATACTACATAGAACATATTTAATTAAAACTATCCTTCCTCCTTGAGAGAGGAAGTGATTCACCCACACATCAATTCTCACTTGGACTTTTTGAAACAACCAAGACCAATCTACGTAACCATATGAATTTGGTTTTAACACAAAACCCAGGTCATTTAAATGGGCATCTATATCCAATACTTCGAAGGGGAGCTGAACTTCGAGTTGCTCCCTTACCTCTACTTCCAAATTATGAATTTATCTGATGGATGATTTTCGACCATTTAATTCCATCCCTGTTGCTAAACATAAAATATACAAAATGGAATTTAGAGACTAAATTTATGTAACAATAACTGCACCAAAGATAAATATATCATCGAAAAAAAACAAATGGGAGATAATCTCTAAAATCATAATCTTAAGTCCAGAGAGGAATCCTTTTTTTCTGGCCTCATGAATTAGACAACTCATCCCTTCTACCATGATGAGAAAAACAAAACGATACATAGGTAAAACTTGACACATTTCCCTAGAGGAGCTAAAAAACTTGGAAGGGGCACCATTTATGAGGGCTATGAAATAAGTTTATTCTATACAACCCATTATCTAGTTCACTGTGGACAGATTCATACCCATCTTGATCAGGGAAAGTCTTATAAAGGTCCAAATGACCTTTTCATAATCTTTAGAGAGATCTAATTTTATGATGAAAGAGAGGATATATTGAATTGTAATTGAATGTAATGCTTCCTATGCAAGAGAGACCACGTCATGGATTTGACATTTAAATAGAAAATCAAATTGTTCCTCAGAGATATTTTCACTCAGAATAGGCTTGATATGATTCATAATAATCTTGGAGATTAACTTGTAGACCAGGTTACAATAAGAAATAGGAAAAAAAATGACGAAAGAAGAAGGATCGAAAGACTTCAGAATGAGATCTAGGAAGGTTTTATTAAGAGGGCCAAAGATCTCACCACTTTTTTAAGATTCTAGAACCACTCTAACTAAATATTCTTTAAGAAGGTCGTAAAAACCAAAGAAAAATTCCATAGGCATACCATCAAGACCCAAACTTTTTGATTTCTAGAAATATTTCAGACTCGGTGACCTTTTGAATTAATACATTATTCATTTCTTACAATATTTTATTAGGGAAAATATCCACCACTTCAATAATTTATGCACTGGGGCATCCTAGTTTTTCTTTGAACATGGTGCTAAATAATTCAACTTCTGCTTCTTCCATTTCTGAGTGTGAGGACACCAATTCTCCATTAATATTTTTGATATCACTGATTTTATTTTGATCCTTCATGTACTGAGCATATATATGAAAGAATTTGGTATTATTGTCATCCTCTTTTAACGACACAACTCTGCTTTTTAGTCTCCATCTCTTTTATTCCAATAGAAGAAGTTCTTGTTTCCATTTTTGGAGAACTCCTAGCTTCATCTCTTCCTCCTAGATGATGGAGTCAACTAGTTTAACAAAAAAAAGGTAATTAAGACCAATTTCAATTTCCTTAAGGATTTTTTGGGAATGACTTTGGAATTCTTTGGCCCAAGATTTAATTAATTTCTCAATCTTGTCTAAGTTGTTTGTGAACTAAATCATAAAAGAGGATCCCTTGTATCTTGATAGATGGACCCAATCATTTATCACTAAGTATTTGAGGTCCTCTTCCCATATCCAAGAGTTTTTGAAGTTGAAGGGAAAATATTTTTCTTTGTCAGGTTTCACAATTTTTAGGAAAATTGGCAGATGGTCTGAGAACCCCCCTTCCAAGACCCTCAAATAAATGCACTAAATCATAAAAGAGTATCCCTTGTATCTTGATATATGGACCCAATAATTTATCACTAAGGAGTTGAGGTCCTCTTCCTGTAACCAAGAGTTGTTGAACTTGAAGGGAAAATATATTGCTTTGTCGACTTTCACAATTTTTCAGGAAAATTGGAATATGGCCTAAGAACCCCCCTTCCAAGACCCTCGAATAAATTCCCCACTAATTTATCACCAAATTTTATGAAATGGGAAAACGATATAATCATTTTTCTATGAAATCCTTCCCTTTCTGACCATTTCTCCAAGTTTGAGAAATATTTTGAGGAGCTACATCTACCAGAGCCTGACTAGAAATCCAATTAGAGAAGAAAACTTCTTGGTGGTCCTTTTTATCCCTTTCCCCCAAAATTTCCTAAGAGGAGACTATGAAGTTTATGTCCCATCCTAGAACAATATTGACTTCCTGAATAATATCTGAGGAAGCTATCCCTTCCCAAAAAGGGATGGACTCACTGTAAGGCCCATATAAATTTACAATTTTAAAAGTGAACTTTAGAACTGAGTCCTTCATATCCACAACCAAACCAAAGGGAATGGGCTTAGAGTGAGAGAAAATAAAACTCAACTTCCAAGCTATAAGGATACCTCCCAAAAGGCCCTCCAAGTCAGAATAAATTAAATACCAATCCTTAAGCCAAGGTTTAAGAGATGTATCAAGTTTGACCCCTGAACACATAGTTTCTTGTAAGAGAATTACATCTGGATTATGCAAGAGAACAATCCTTTTGAGGAATAATATGGTGTGGGTACCCCCAACCCCCATGATGTTTAGGGAGAAAATAATCATTAATAAACCTTGTGATGGCCAACCCCAATCCAAATTCCCTATAGATCATTGATTAACATCCATCATGTACCTCCTTTTTTTATTTCATCTAAGCCTTTGACCGAAAGGATTTCATGCCTACTTGTCCACATGGCACTTTATCCAAGGCCAAACCTCCACCTAGGTATCCTTCCAAACTTGGTTTGACTCTGGATCTAAGAAGATAGTCCAACTTAACAAAGGACTTTGAGAGGAAACTATTATTTGAGGGATCCCCAGAGAGGCTAGGAGACCCGAGACAAGGAACAACAAAGAGGGGTATGACCCCCTAACTTGAGGGAGACAGGATATTTTCCTCAGGGAATGTACCAAGGAAAAAATAAAAAGGGGAAAAGACTCATTAGATAAAATCTAGGAGGGACGGGGAAGGTCAGAGTCCAAGGGAATACCAGAGATGTCATCTGATATAGATAGTTTACGTGGAGACAATTTTAAAGAGATTATAAAAAGAGAGAGGGAAGGACTTGAGTCCTTACTAGAAGTGCCACCAAGGATATCCTCTTAGAGAGAAGGCGATGTCTTTCTCCTAGTCTTCACTTCACTGATGGATTCCCCAAATCCTGATTTATCCCCTTCCACATGATCATTAAACTACCGTGATTTTCTTTTCCATATTTTGTGAAAGGGTAGAAACTGTGATAGGTGATGCTTGCATTGAGCTTGGAGGTGGCCAACTTCATGGCACCTAAAATACCATAAAGGAACCTTCCACTTGTCTATCCTCTGATTCCAAGAAAACAATTTACATACCAACTCGATTTCATCCTGCAAACCTTCCCAAAAACATACCTCTACCTATATCCAATCCCACCTATGATCCATTTTTAAATATCAGTCTGATTCCAAGCCGTAGAAATGACCAATTTTGTTTTCAATGGATTTTAGCATCTGTGCATGCAAAAAAATCTGCGGTATATAGGATCACCCATCGTTTCGACGAAGCCAAAGGATCTCGTGCAGGTTCAAAAGAGATAGACCACTTCTTTTGGATGAGACCATAAGGACCCTATCCCCAAATCCAAGAGAAAATACAATTTATGTCCTTCCTGGATTGAAACTTAAAATAGATCCACCCTAGGGAGAGAGTGTGAAAACCTTACCTATATCCAAAAATCTCTATCCAATTTTCATCCATCCATAATCCAATCATTTTTGGTCATACAATCTTGCCACAAACTGACCAATTGTTGTCTTTCCAATTAACTTCAAAATCTCATCGAAAGAGACATCATCTCCCACTACCATTTTTTTCCTTTGTTTGTAGGATTTGCAACAGCTTGGACTAGATTTTCTCACCAGATTCTTGCTTGACCAAGATAGTGGCTTAAATTCTAATACAACAGGGGGACTACCATGACCTAAATTGGAAAGAATGGATCCCTTTGCTCAGTTTTCCTCTGCATGATCTAGGAGGATCTGGAATGATAAAAAAAATATCAGTTCAAATGCTTATGAAAATGAATTCATTATGTAGAGCTTGATGAGATCTTTCCAACATGATTTGAATGGCCTCAAACGAACGTCGTATGAGGAAGTTATGACCTTTTGAAGTTTCAGAAAAAATAGACAAAAGGGAAACAAAGGGGTGCCACGTGGCACGCCTACAGGCTATTACGTGGCCATCCATATGATTGACAGGGTGCATGGTGAAATCATTATGATGTCAGCATGCTGACATGGAAACATAAAAGGATACCATGTGTCACTCAGTTTTGATATTTTCGACACCTAATTGGACTAGTAATAATTTGCCATGTGTCATCCATACAGATGACATGGAATTCATATGATCCACGTGGAACCACTAAAAGGGTGACACATGGTAGGTTGTACAATGACTTGGCAGTCCATACGATGATGTGGCATTGACAATTGGTAGCTGACATAGGCAGGTTGACTGTGTGTTGATGTGGCACTGACTGTACAATAGATGGACCAACTAGAGGATGTCACGTGGCATCCTCCAATTGGAAAATATTGGCTAAGGGGTATAAATTTATTTTGGGATTGACAGGTTTTGAACCCCCAA
>CBVK0102536095.1:160-11699 GCA_900067695.1 Picea abies | reverse complement strand
AGGATCTGGGATACCTCCTTCACCACCTCCCTCATCTCCTTCCTCTTCTGGAGAAGATTCTTTTGACGAAGGCAATTCACCTTCTCAGCCTTCCACACCTGTTACCCCAATGGAAAATCAGAACAACCCTGCTAGACCCTGGCTTGATCAGGATGCTATAGTTGNNAACCCTGCTAGACCCTGGCTTGATCAGGATGCTATAGTTGTACCTGGAGCTCAGCACCCTTTACCTAAACACCCAGAGAAATGGCTTCCCAAGTTTGATCCTGACTCCAAACAGATAGTTGAAGATCATATCAAGAAATTTATGTTAGTCATTAGACTCTGCAATGTTGAACATGAAGACGTTGTCTGTAGGTTGTTCCCCAATGTTGAACATGAAGACGTTGTCTGTAGGTTGTTCCCTTATACTTTTGAGGGTAATGCATCCACTTGTTACTTTTCCCAACAGCCCCATACCATCGTGTCTTGGGAAAAGTTTGAGTCATGCTTTTTGGAAAAATTCGGAGATGGTAAGCCTCTGGAAGTCTTAGTCATGGGCCTTTCTAGCTTAAAAATGAACCCAAAAGAAAAAGTTAAAGACTTTAATCAAAGATTCTTAACACTTAAAAACCGAATCCCTGCAGATTCTATGCCTGCTGAGAGTCTTGTAATAGCTTACTACACTAAATCTTTGCATCAAAGTATAGCTATTTGGGTTAAACGATCTAAAAAGGCCACGTTGTTAGAAGCCTTCGAGGAGGCCAGCTAGATTGAAAAAGACATACTTAGTCTTAAGAACTCTTCTAGCAACGAAACTGAAACTAGTTCTTCTTCCAAAAAGAAGATTGAAATTCTCCCCAGACCTACTCAAAGTAAAACACAACCTGAAAACTCTAATTTGGAAAATTTAACGAAAGTTGTTCAAAAACTGTCGAATCAAGTTATAGGCTTAAAAAGGTTGACTGAAAAATCTTCCTCGAGTAAAGGACCCTACAAACCCCCTTTCTGAAATCCTTTTCCTCCTAATCAACCTAATCCAAACCCCGAAGGCTTAAATCTAGAAAGTTTTCAATGTGCCCTTCAAACAATTCTAGAAGCCCAAGATAACTTGATGCCCCCTAAGACCCCTCAGGAGGTAGTTGAACATGAAACAATTCAAGAAGAAGAGTCTTCTCCAAACATCTTTGGACACTTCTCGGACAACATCTTTCAAGCTAACTTCAAGACTGTTCACCCTTATAACACTAGGAGTAAGACAGAAAACAAGCCTTCTACCGAGAACACTACAAATTCACCTCCAAATCCATCTAAATCAGTAGAGACTAAACAGAGCAATGTGAACCCCAACTTAGATTATGATGTTGTTGAAGATCTTAAGAAGTTAAGGGCTAACATTTCTATTTATGAATTGTTTAAGTTTCCATTCCTGTTACAAAAAATGTTGCAAAATATTTCAAAGAATGGAAAAAATGGCAATTCCAATGGTAACAAGGTTGTGAAAAGCAAAGTTCCACAGAAGGCTTCCACTAAAAATAATCATGATCCTCAAGATAAAGGAAGCCTTTCTGTAGCCCCTGTAAATAATAATGTAAATAGTGTAAATAATGTAGATAAAGTAGCCTTAGAAATTGCGAGTAAAAAGCCACAAGCTATTACTCCTAGTACTCGCAAGAATGTACCTCCATTTCTTTTAAATTTTGAAATTTTCAACAGAAATGTGCATAATTGTATGGTGGATTCAGGAGCGTCATCCAATGTGATGCCTTGGTCTATCTGCCAAAAGATTAACGCTGAAGTGGAACCATCTACTTTAAAAATCATACAACTTGATCGGACAAATGTCAAAGTTATAGGCGAACTAAAAAATGTATTGATTAGATTATCATCTAACCCAAAGGTTCATCAAGTTATTGATATAATCATTGTGGATATTCCAGAAGTGTATGGTCTGTTTTTGAGCAGGCACTTTTCGGAGAAGCTACATGGTTACTTCGCAACGGACTAGTCTCACTTATGGCTTCCAGAGAACGGTAAGCCTAACAAGATCAGGGTGAATCATGAGCGCTACCTTAAGTTCATGGTCACAGATCTGAATGATCCTAACGAACCATATACACCTTCTGCTGATTCACCCGAAGTCCAAGGGATGGACACCTTCTTCAGCAATTTCACAGCCGAGGTCTCACCTATCATCAATCCGGAACAGCAGTCCGAGATCGTAGAATATATGCAACCAACAGCTTCTATGCAACAGTCCCATGAGCCCGATGGAAATCAAATTTGGTCTCTATATTTCGACGGTTCTAAGTCTAAAGAAGGAGCTAGTGCAGGTTGCATCATCATTGATCCGGCAGATAACAAGACATTAATGGCTTGTAGACTAGAATTTGAATGTACTAACAATACTGCAGAATATGAGGCTTTACTGCAAGGTCTCAGAAAAGCTCTGGATATGAATATTCAAAACCTGGTTGTATTTGGTGACTCTGAAATAGTGGTTAGACAGGTAATAGATTCTATACACTGTCTTTCCCTGCATCTCAAAAGTTACCAGTCTGAGGTATGGAGTCTTATGAATAAATTTTCTGCTTTCAATATAAATTCCATTCCTAGACTAAATAATGTTGAAGCAGATCTACTAGCTAATGTAGCCTCTAAACTTCTTCCTGTAGAAGGCTTGTCCCTAGACGCATTCTCTATCAAGCTATTGTTTCGACCATATGTTCCTGACAATATCACAAACTGGAGAGTATTTGACGATGATCAGCAGATTATTAACTTTCTGCATATGGAAGAAACCTTTCAAGGCGTGGTGATAGATGAACGCACACACGACGACAATTTAAACAATTTTACGATAATACCTGATCCGAAATCTCCTGAAGCTCTGTCAGACATGGTAAATTCCATACCCAAATCCATAGTTAGATTAGAGAAGTTTTATGATTTTGAAGATAAATTTAAAAAGACGGTCAATTGTAAAACCAATAGTTTCTCGTTGTCTTTTGAAAAAGTCAATTTAGGAACTAGTGAAAATCCTCAGTGCATTAATCTAGGCTTGGGATGTTCTAGACAAGAAAAATTTTCTTTTGTTAAATTATTTAAATAATTTAAGGACGTCTTTGCATGGACATACGATGATCTCAAAATGTTCGACCCTAATATCATACAGCTTGTCATCCCGATGAAACCCCAAACCTTACCCTTCCAACAGAAACTGAGGGAGATGCACCCTAAACTAGAACCGACCGTTCAAAAAGAATTGAATAAGCTCCTAAGTGATAAAATAATTTTTCCTGTTAGGCACACTCAATGGGTGTCCAAACTTGTCCCAGTCCGGAAGAAAAACGGGGAAATTCGACTTTGAGTCGATTTCTGAAACCTCAATAGAGCATATAACAAAGACAATTATCCTGTCCCACCCATGGAACAGATCCTTCAACAGGTATCTGGTTCCGAGAGGCTGTCTTTATTGGATGGTTTCTCTAGATACAACCAAGTCTTGATGTCTCCACCAGACCAACTCAAAACTACCTTCCGTACCCCGTGGGGCACTTATGCTTATCGCAAAATGCCCTTTGGATTGATTAATGTTGGTGCTACCTTTCAGAAAGCAATGGACATTGCTTTTTGAGGCTTAATCAATCACTCCATCTCAGTTTACTTAGATGATGTGACTGTCTATTCTAAAAACAAATACGATCATCTAGCTCACTTACGAGCTGTTCTGCTACGATGTCGTAAATACGGCATCTCCCTGAACCCCAAAAAGTCCATCTTTGCAGTAGAACAAGGTAAATTACTAGGATTCATTGTGTCTAGTGATGGGATGATTATTGACCCCGAGAGGACTCAAGTCATCGCTAAACTTCCCCCTCCTACATCCAAAAAATCCATGCAGTCTTTCCTAGGCCAGATTAATTTCGTGAAAAGATTCGTCCCCAGTTTCTTCGAAATGGTTAGGCCTCTACAGAACCTGATTAAGAAAGACACCCAATATCACTGGGGACCCACAGAAAATCAAGATTTTAATGCCATAAAGAAGGCCATAATAGACACTCCTTCTCTCATGAGCCCTGACTTCTCTCAAGATTTTACACTCTATACTTTTGCCTCTGATCGTTCCTATGCCGCAGTCCTAACTCAAAAGAATGTCGATAACAACGAAGTACCCATCGCCTTTATGAGCTCTGCTTTCAAAGGTGATGAAATTAACTACCCAGTGGTTGATCGGCAAGCCTACGATGTTTTCAAAGCAGTTAAGCATTTTCGGTCCTATCTTTTGAAGTCAAGGATGAAAGTCATTGTCCCCTACCCTGTCGTAAGGAACTTGTTAGTACAAAAGGAGTTAGGAGAGAAGAGAGATAACTGGGTCACCTCCTTGCAGGAGTATGACTTATAAATCACCCCAGCTCAGATTGTGAGAGGCCAAGGGTTGTGTAAATTGGTTGTTGATTCGAAAATAGGACAGCAAGAAAATAGTGATACGTCAAACCTAGGACAAAGTGATCAAAGTTTAATTTGTTGCACACAAAACCTCGTTAGTCCCTGGTACGACGATATTAGATTATGTCTTGAACATGGGTTAGCACCCCGTCACCTTGACCCCACCAAGAGAAGAGCATTGAGACTAAAGTCCACCTCCTTTCATCTAGTTAACGGTGTACTGTTTCGTCAGAATTGTGACGGTGTACTGATGCGTTGTCTCGAGAAAGACGAAGCAGAAAAATTCTTGCTTGAGTTGCATGCAGGAGAAGCTGGTGGTCACTCCGGTGGTGACACCACTGCTCATAAGGTTTTAAGAGCCGGTTATTACTGGCCCACGCTTTTTAGGGACTCTCATGCTTTGTGTCGCAAATGTATCATCTGTCAGAAAGCATCAGGGCGGTTGCAAAAACCAACCTTTCCCTTGCAACCCGTTTCAGTAGATTCTCCTTTCCAGCAATGGGGCCTTGATATCATAGGTCCAGTTAACCCTCCATCCTCGCAACAGCACAAGTATATTGTGACAGCCACAGATTACTTTACTCGATGGTTTGAAGCTGCTGCACTAAGAACTGTTAACACCAGTCAGGTAATCGTTTTTCTAAACTTGAATATTATCACTCGTTTCGGTATCCCTAATTGTCTAGTCTTTGACAACGCTTCATACTTTTCTTCTCTTGAGATGAGTGAGTTCACTTTGGAGAAAGGAATAAAGATGAAGTATTCTGCTAGTTACTACCCCCAGGGCAACGGCTTAGCAGAATCAATAAACAAGAACTTGATTAAAATTATCAAGAGAACCGTGGTTGAAAATCACAAGAACTGGCACAATGCACTGGTGAATGCATTGTGGGCTGATAGGGTAACACCCAAAGCCGCTATAGGTAACTCCCCCTTTTTTCTCGTTTATGGAAGAGAAGCAATTATGCCACCTCACATTCTTCTTCCTTCTCTTCAGTTGTCACAAAAATTCCAAGAAGAAGATTGTCCCCCTTTAGAAAACCAAATTAACGCTTTGATGAAGCTAGAAGAAGTAAGAGCCCAAGCTAAGCATAAGTTAGATCAACATCAACAATTAATTAAAATCTAGTTCGATTCTAATTCTGCTTCTGATAGGAATTTTGAAGTAGGCGATCTCGTCTTGAAGTGGGACAAACCACACGAAGGAAAGGGTGAGCACACCAAATTTCAAAACTTATGGCTTGGACCATTTTTAATTGCTGAAAAGTTGGGTCCTAGTTCCTTTTGATTACAGAATCTTGAAGGGAAGCTTGACACTTACCCGGTGAATGGCCAAGCCCTGAAAAGATACTTTGCTTGATAACTACCCTTGTATATTATGTATATATTTTTTCTTTTGTTTGCTTTTCGTTTGCTTTCTGTTTTTTGATTTTGATTTGAATTGATCAGTTTGTGTTTTTGACATACACATACCTGTACACTGAGCTATTCAGACAAAGACGATAGAAAAAATTTCTTCGTTGAAATAACTTCTAGAAAATTTGTACAAACATCAATGATATATCTCTGAAACTGATATCTATGTTGGAAAATTTTGTTGTTTGAAAGAAGTTTACTGATTTCAATCTCTGAACAAAGCTTGTCATGATCATCTATTATCCTTTTACGCTGTCCCTTTTCCGTAAAGGAATGACTCAAAGGATGTCTCCTTGTCATAGGAAGTTGTTTTTATAAATAAAACATCTCTGGAGCTAAATAAAGGACAGTGTTAAAAAAATCTGATGAGGTCTGAAAAAATATGTTAAAATATTAAGATTTTCAGCGCCACCCCGCTCAGCTATATATCTATAAAAGAAAAACAAAATAAAATTATTAATAAGAGCTTTGGGAAGTTCTTGTAAACCCGTTGGGATACTGAACAAGTCTGCTGGCAGTGGGTAAATGCATTCATGGCGCCAAGACAACTTTGTCGGGGTACTGAACAGGCCCGCTGGCAGCGAAGCAATGTCGGGTACATGAAAATCTACAAAAAATTATAAGAAGCCTCTTTAAATGTCCTTTATTCTGATCTAGAACTTCTTAACAGGATACAGACATCAGAGTGGGTTAAATGGAAACCCTGTCGAGGCTATGGACGCCTGTTGGCAGCAGTGGCCATGCCAACAGTATTGAAGATTTTATCTTTAATATCGTGACTTGTTGATCTTAAGACTGTTATTGGTTTTCATCTTTTAAAACACTGCTAAAAAAAATGATTTACGATGATGTTTGTACGATTTTCTGGTTGTTATTTTTGAGTTGAAATTTTCTTTGTTTTCCTAATCTGAATTTGTTTCTTTTGACAGAGATAACTACTTCTACCAGTGTGTCGCCATTGTTGGAAGCCAATTAACTTTTTTCTATGATCCTATAAGCTGCCTACACCTATGTCTTGTAAACATCAAGTTTTTCGTTGCATTTTTCAAATAGACGATACTTTCATTTCTTGCGACATTTACACATTTGTCTTCATTAAGTTTTCACGACTGTAAGCGTGAAAACTTCTCCTTTTGAAGTTGTTTTTTCGATCATTATCTGAACTGTCAATATCTTTTTTGTCATTATGCCTATTGCGCTTACCTTTTATTGATCATTATACGACTGGAAATATCCTTTGATCGGTTCTCATACTTTGATTGATTGTATAACTTGGTTTTATTGAAGGCGTTGAGCATTTGGATTTACACTTTTATGACGTGCCTGATCTTTTATGAGCATTTGGATCCTGTTGAGCCAAACCCTATCGTTTTGAGTGAGGACTCTGATTCGGAAGTGGAGCGTTTCTTGGCTAGCAAATACCCCTATTCGCAAGGTTTGGGTGCCGAACCCTCATATGATTTTGTGTCAAACCTACCCCCCTGTCTACAAGACGACCCTAACTACCCAGGCATTAAGTTTCCTTGTGAAACCCTCGGCCATTTGCCCAAACCCTTGCCTGCTCTATCTAAACCCACACAGTCACCCTGTGACCAATGCCATTCATGGTTAGAGCGATATTATATCGATGTTCCTATACTCCAATCAAGGATTCAATCTTTGGAAGACCAGATTGCACTGTTAACTAGTCAAAAGGCCAAGCTCCAAGTTGTGGATAAGAAACAAAAGAAAACCGGCTCCATATTGTTTAAAAACGTGGAATCAGCCACGACTATTGTAAATTCCAAGCTGGCATAATTGAGCAGCCTCATCGCTACACAGGTATGGTTCTCACATCGCTTTGTTTTGTAAATAATCTAGTTTGCTATAATGATTTTAATTCATCTTTTAAATAGTTTGATCACTTATTCAAATGCCTCTATTATTCAATGATCATCCTGTACATGGCTTTGTTTTGATTAAAATAGAAAGAGTTTTGATTTGATTTTTGATTCGCTCACAGATTTTTATGGTTATTCGTTTGGATTGCATTTGCTAATCCTGTCTGAGTGAAGAAACAAATTAATGGTGTGTTTTCAATACAATTCGGGAAGTTCCATACTTTATTTAGAATACGATTACCCTCGGATTCAATCTTGTATGATTCGTATGATGTGTTTGACAAATTTGGGAGTGTAGTTGTTACGATGTGCTCTGTCATACGATTTTCCAAATCATGAATACCACTCTATCCGATTTAAATTTGGAAATAACTACTCTGTTTCTATAAAAATAATGGTCTCATTAAACCTGTGAAACTACGCCCGAAACATAAAATGATTATGATTTGCAACGAATATGCTAGACTCGGCCGATTAATTCACTTGTTTGGATTGTTGTTTGGTTTGGTTTTAAATGTGTAAAAACGAATTGGTCAAACCCAGTCGTGATTCGTTTGATTGAAACAATTGTTATCAAAATTAATCGATCCTGTTTGCTTACTGTGCAATGATCAAGGATCGAAATCTATAACAAACCATGTTTGATTAATCCTATTATGATTTTGTTATGTGTCAGTTATGGTTTGAATTCGTTCACAACCTAAATCACCTGCTATACAGTTATCGTGATTTGAAAACAATCCTATTCGATTCGATTATTTTCCCTGATGATAAGACAATTGTAATGAAATGTTTTCGATTATTTTCATTTTCAATTGAGTATTAAAACGATTTCATAACTGATAGATTCGATTTGATTGAGAAACGATTACGATTCTGTTACATATGATTTCATTTACCCGACTCATGACTATAATCAAAACAGAGTATTGTTATCTCTGCACTCGGTTAAATGATGTGAATCCTGTTGGTATAATTCTTTCAATTTATGATTCATTCTCAAGTAATTATTGGATGACAATTGAATGGAATTTCTTAAAAAGATTTGATTTAGTTTCAATTCTGATAAAGTATCTTATTTTAGACTAGCTACAAAATCAGACGATTCTGTAGCTAAGTCTGCAAAACTAGATTTTTATTGTTTTATTAATAAAATATCTCTCTAACTTGTCTATTTCTGACCTGTTTCAGGTGAATTCGAAATTACATAGGATTTCATGGACAGTTTGGAGGATATTTGTATGTTTTAGTTTCATTTTAGTTTCCTGGTTTAGTTGATCTTGGGAATATCTTCCCAGATTATGTAAACAGTTTGATAACTGCCACAGGGAGGTTTTACCCTGTGGAAAAACTTATAAATACTTATTATTTTTGTAATAATGATCATCCTCATTCGTGGGAGAACAAGGATATGGAATTTTAATACAAACTGAGACAGAAATTGATGTTTTGCTACAACTTTAGCTTTTCATAATATCAATATTTTGTTTCATGTTTATGTGTATTAATTTGCATTTGGTTAATGACTACTTTAGCTATCGTAGTCTTTTGCAAATGATATGATTTAATCAATATAATCCATATCTGATTTCTTCTAGTATTTAAAAAACATAGCAATTAATTGATTCAGTTTATGGATGACAGATTTCTCTTCTTCATTAATTGGATTATTAAGTATAAGTTTTTGCATAACAGGTTTACCTTATTGCGGAGATTTATAAATCATATAATTGTTATGATTTTTTATGTATTGTTTGTCCTATAAATAAACTCAAAGAGCATTGCAGCTATCGTTTACGAAAAGCTCCTGGATTATTCGGTGCGAATTTCCTTCCTCCAACCAGCTTCGAAGTCATCATACACAGGACAAATCTGGAGCGTTTATAGGTATGTTTGTCGTTTATTTGTTTAATGTATTTATTAGTACTTTAGTTAGATATATGTGTAGTTAGTATATTAGATTGTTTAATTTCAGTAAGTTTTATTTCTTGTTTACAAAATTATAAAATCAACAAAAAAATATATTTCTCTGTCTTAGGGCAGAAAGCAAATGAGTTTTCCAGGTTTTATTTAAATCTGTATTTTGTAGATATTGTACATCTTGTAAATAAGTAATATTTTAGGTAGTAGTTAGTATAGTATCAGTTAGTAGTTTTGTATATATAGAAATAGTAGATTAGTTTGTTTGTTTAATAGTTAGTTTTAATTAGATTAGTTAGATTAGTTTGTTTTATTTATTTCAGTTTGTTTGTTTTATTTAGTTTTAGTTAGTTTGTTTTATTTAGTTTTAGTTAGATTAGTTAGTTTAGATTAGTTTTTTCTTTGGTTTTCCTAGGACCTTAGATCGGCTAATGGAGTCGCTAAACCCGTCAGGGTGGTTCATTCCAAACGGCTTGGGTTATTAGACAACCCCGGACCGGTTCCACTCTCCCAGTTGACGGACGGTCAATTTCGCCCGTCAACAGCAGTGCATACAGAAATTCACATTCAAAACAGAGTAATTCTCATAAACAACATTGATAAAACTCCCTACGAGATTTGGAAGGGAAGACCAACAAATGTGAAGCACTTCAGAGTTTTTGGAAGAAAATGCTACATCAAAAGAGAAGATGGAAGAATGGGAAAGTTTGACTCTCGTGTGGGCAAAGGAATACTTGTTGGTTACTCAAGTACAAGGAAAGCATATAAGTGTTACAATCTAAGAATAAACAAAGTTGTGGAAAGCATCAACGTAACAATTGATGAAACAGGAAAACCAGAATCAAAGGAAGAAGAAAACAAATCAATGGAAAAACTTTTCGAAGAAGAAGATGAAAAAGAAGTAGAAGAGGGAGATGAAGATGAAGAGAATCCGACATAAGAAAAAGAGCAAGTTCAGCAAGTATATCCAAAGACACCTAGCAAATGAGTACAAAAGAATCATCCTTCAGATCAGATTATTGGAAACAAATATGCAGGAGTTGAGACTAGAAGAAAAATCCGTTCTCCAGAACAAACACACTTAGCACTCTTATCTACAATTTAACCAAATTGTTTTTAAGAATCCAGCAAGGATGAATTTTGGAATAAATCCATGGATGAAGAATTGGATCAAATAGAGAAAAATGACACTTGGGAATTTATTCCAAGACCAAAGAATAAGAATGTGATCGGCACAAAATGGGTTTTCAAGAATAAATTGAATGAAGATGGGCAGGTTACAAGGAACAAAGCTAGATTGGTATGTAAAGGATATGCATAGATTGAATTAATCAACTTTGAAGACACATTTGCCCCAGTTGCCAGAATGGAAGAAATCCATTTGTTTTTAGCTAATGCATGCTCCAAAAATGTTAAAGTATATCAGATGGATGTAAAATCAGCTTTTCTGAATGGGGAACTTGAAGAAGAAGTCTACATTGAACAACTAGAAGGATTTCAGTTGTCAGGGAACACAGACTATGTGTGTAAATTAAAGAAGGCCTTGTATGGTCTAAAACAGGATTCTAGAGCATGGTACTCCAGACTAGATAAGTATTTGAAGCAGGCAAGGTTCAGAAAAGGAAGTGCAGACAGCAACCTCTACATCAAGGTAAGTCAAGGTAATATTTTATTAATTGAAGTTTATGTTGATGATATTGTAATATTTTATTAATTGAAGTTTATGTTGATGATATTATTTTTTGTAGTAATGATGATAGGTTAAACCAGAAATTTGCAAAAGACATGAAAAATGAATTTGAAATGTCGTTACTTGGAGAACTATCCTTCTTTCTAGCACTTCCGATACGTCAAAGAAACCAAGGAATTTTTATTTCTCAAACCAAGTATATCAG
>CBVK0102536067.1:0-15108 GCA_900067695.1 Picea abies | reverse complement strand
TTACCCAAACCTTTGTGCTATGGTTCTTTCTTCAAGGGTTGACATCAATGACAACCAACCTTAATCAACACTAATCATATATTCAAGTTTTGTTGCTTGATTTAAGTACTAGGAAATATAAATTCAACATTTTTCATTTTATTAAAGAAATTAGACTAATTATGCAGTAAACATATGGTTACTCTCAATTATTGCACACTCCCTACCATGAAATTTTGTAAGCCCTCATATACATCTCCTCGTATAGAAATCATTCATCTTGTCACTCTGTCTCTGCCCCCTGCTATGTTCTGGTACTGTCCTATTCTGGTACTATCTATTATGGTACTGCAGAAACATGTTCTAATACTAGTTACCAATCTGGTATTGATGCCAGGGTGATATGATATTTTTTCTTTTCTTAACATCATTTTCACTTCAGGTAATTGGAGGTATGAGCTAATATTTTCATGTTCTTTCTATCAAGGATCATTTAAGTCTTGTGTTGAATTGTTTTTACTCTCATGTGCATCTTACTCCTACATTTCTACACTCAACCCTAAATGAATCATCCTTGCTATCCTTTAAGAAGATATTTTCACATTTATCTCTATATGATACTAAGTGCACTTGTCTTATTACCTCATCATTTTGAAAAAAGTGATTGTTAATTGAAATATCCATTGAAAAGTGGTGACACCATTATGTTTAATACTAACCTAATTGATTCAACAAGTTCTTATCCAAGTTTCTCTTGGGAGGTATTGATGAAAACCTTATGTGGTGGACCGCCCTTGCAAAATCGCAATGAACTTTCATGAGAAACCTAATAGGATTAACTACAGTGACCTCTTAGTCATTATCCGAGATGTTCCATTATACATTGAATAACTGAGATTTAAGTTGAATGTGGATGATGTCACCCTTGGGATAATTGCAAATAATTAATTATGTGCCTAATAACACTCTCGTACCACCTGCCTTCCTTATACTCTAAAACTATCAATGAACAATATACATCATTCTAAATCTTTTGAGTAATATAATAAAAAGGAAGTATCAAGAAGTACAAGTAAACCCGTCGGGGTACTGAACAGACCTGCTGGCAGTGGGGCCATGCTTGTATGTACTAAGGTAAACCCATCGGGGTACTGAACATGCCTGCTGGCAGGAGGGCTATGCCGGGTAAAGGGAGTTGAAAAACATAAAGTGGCACACCTAAAACTGAACAAAACCCCTTGGGTCTTATTCTGAAGAAATCATTATCAAATCAAGGCTAGGAGATGACCTTTATATCTCTTGGATGATGTTCCTAAATACCTTCAAGTATCCACTTTAGAGTTCTATCTTTAAAATAAATAGGTTTGCATGAGAAGTGGGACCCTCAGTATATGTAATTCACCTTACCTAAGCAAGAAGATCTTCATCTTTAAAAACTTGGATAAGAAACGAGTTAATCATCTTGGGATGTATTCTTTTATGTGTTCCTCTCTTCAAATGAGATCTAAACTATGCTTATATCACTTTTATTTTAAAAGGTAATCTAGCTAGAGGGGGCCTATTAGTCAAATTCATTTTGAAAACTCTTGGCCACTATCCTATAATCATATTAGATTCACATCCAGCCCTTTCTCTTAACTATGATCAAAAACAAATTGGATAAGACTTAACGTCAAATCACTAACAGATCTAATCTATTACTCATGACTCCACTTTTCCGTCATAACTACTTTTCCATGGGTCAAAAGTGTGAATCATAGGCTAGGAAGTTTATATTGTATAACATGTTACTTAAAAGAGAAATTAAGGAGCTGAAGAAAGGTGGAACTTCAGGGAATGCTTGATTGAGTGAGGAGTATCATCAATTGTGAAATTTTGAAGATCATTGTTGCATGAGTACATGCAATGACTTAAGCATGGGGGAATGTTGAGTCTCCATTTTGACACTTCTAATACCCTCTATTATCCCCTATCTGATCCTATTTTACCTATGTTATGAGTATAAACTTGATTGTTGCCTCCATAAATACACTTAATGACCTTGTTCATGTGCATAGAGAGGTAACTTATGATTAAGGCATGTTTTGTTTAATTTTATTGAGTTAATTTGATTAAAATGATTGATTTTGTATAATCCTAATTGGTTGACTCCTAAGAAGTCTATTCTAATACCCAATCATTCGGGTACTACAAGCTACAATCTATTCTGGTACCTCAACATTCTGGCACCCAAAGTAGTTTTGATTCGGTACTGTCTACTCCACATCCATTCCAGTACCACCCTGTGTTATTCCAGTACTAGTGCACCCTATGCTATTCCGGTACCAAAACCCTGTGTGTATTCTGGTACCAAATCGCTATTTCTATAAATCGCTTGTTGAACGAGTATGTTGTTGGAGATTCCAAGAAATCAGTTGGATCGAAGCCTCTAAATTACTTTTCAAGATCACGATCAACTTCATCACTCATGCACTTTGTGTCATGAGGATGAATTCCATCCCTAGAGATTCGATGTAAATACCAATTGTAATATTTTAAAAATAGTTTGATTCTTATCCTTAGATCTTGATCATATCGACTCACCTTCTTTATAAGGGATATTGTATAGGAGATAAGATAGATACGTATGAATGTAATGAAGCAAGTCGTAAGAACTAGATGATGCATATTGTTTTGATGTACGAGATGATGAGTTGTTGATTCAATTTACCATTTGAATAAATACAAACAATCTATTGTCCAATTTCTGGGTATGATTAGAACGTCTTAGAAGGACAGGGATACAACCGGAAGGTACCTTGTTGGTTCAGCAAGGGTCCACCGTCCCAACTAAGGTAAAACTCCCTGTATATACTTTGTGTGGTTGTGTGAGTATTTAACAGTGGTGTGATTTTAATGATTTCAAATCCATTTTAAAAGTGTAGCATAAAATCATTGCTTCTAAATTGATGTGAGTAATCGAATATTAGATCAAATAGATAAGTTTATTTTTCTGATACTGCAGGTTGGCATTTAATTGTTTGATGTGCGGGAATGTTAAGAAAATATTATTTTGATTTTGTGATTGTAGTGTTCTCAGTAGGTACATGAACCAGAGGACTTGATCTCTCCTTTTCATGTTCTATAATGAAGTCTCTCAGTCATGCTGACCGTTCCTTGTACTAAAGAAGGTTTGCTTGAATAGAACAGAGTGAGAATTGATTTATGTTTCAATAGTGATTGGAGTTGATTGTTAATCACTGTTTTGATTGCTACAGGAAACAAGATCTTAAGTTCATCTCTTCATTTCATGAGCCCCTAATGAACAGACTTGTCACCTAAGAAAGAACCTTTTGATTCACCGTTTGTTTGAGAAGTTTTTTTATCAGTTTTCTCTTCTAAGTTTGAAGTTGTGTGAAGTATTTAGATATCCTAAAACAGAGTGTTAATTGCTTATTAGTTTAGTTTCTACATGGAAAAGATTCAAAGTCCATCTTTTTATTTCATGATCATGTAATTGGACATATTCATTACCTGAGTAAGAATCTTTAGATCACATGCTTGTTGGATTCTATTCATGAGTTTTGTTTTCTGATCTTTAAGCCGTGTGAGGAAGATAGATTAAAAAGTTGTAAAACAAAGTATTGGTATTTATTGTTTCTTCTTTATGCTATACTCATCAGACATATGAACCTATCTGTTATCGACACATATAGTGCATCAACTCTACGGATTACAAATCCCGATTGATAATTTATGTTTGGTAATATATTATGCAAATAATTGCACCAACATACGACTTGCCATCAGTTTCATGATCATATCAATGAATACATGGAGTTACACTTTTCAAATGCTTTGTAGCCTGCAAATTTTATCATTTTGTCAACATTTGGAGGTTATATTGGAGATCCTAAGAATGTATTTAGTTAGTTGTCACACTTTTATTTCTTCTTATGGATCATTTGTAGTGAAGAGAAGAATTTTGTTACCAAACAATTTGAGTGGCTATGGTGGAAGTTTGTTTCACCTGAGAAAATTGTTAAAGTTGGTTAGAGTAGGGTCATGTATATAAATAAGCTCGTGTTCAAGCATTTCAATTTTCAGTTTGATTTTAGTATTTGAATAAGACTCCACCAGCCCAATGGATAAGGCATTGGAACTACATGTTCTTGGAGACTCATAGGGAGGTCTCCTTCCCCTATGGAACCAGATGTTAACACATAAGATTGATCATGCAAAGGAGGATTTATGGTTTCCAGAGCCTAAAATTTAACCACTTGTCTAGGGATTATGTCATACCATCAACTAAAAACCTCCCCAAAGTGTACAAGTTATGTTTGATTTGGTGTTGTGAACTAGCATTGTGAACTGGTGGAAGAAGAAGGTTGTAGGTTGGATAGGTTGCAGGCATCCTGGTGCAAATTCAAAATTACCAACATCAAACTTAGGGTCATTAGGTAATCCATGAGAATTTGTGTCTTGTTATAAGGTAAATAAAGGGTTTGGCTACTTGATTTTCCTTTGGAACTGCAAACTGGCATAGGTGTTGCGAACTGAGACAGGCGCTGCGAAATTCACTGCGAGCTCATTTACTGTAGTAACTACTTTTACAGATTTGATCATAAATCCATAACAATGATGTGGGTTTCTATGCAAATTTTTTTGGAGGAATATGATATCATTGTTGACTTGCTGACCAAATTGCAGCCTGACCTAGTTTGGCATTTGAGAGAAACAATTAAAACACCAGTGCACTGTGGAATGTGTTGCAAATTCTCTATTTTGCATAGTTGTTGGATATTCACCTTATTGGGAGGTTGCCACCTATCAAGGAGGGTTCAAATGACTTCTAATGGATCAGTTAGATGTCAAGGGACACCCAAACCTAATATTAATCTCTATTAAATACCTCATGCAATGAGTTGGAAACAATTTATTAATGGCTTCCAAAAAATTCCTGAAAATTAGGAGTTTGTTGGATTCTTGTCTCTTTGATTGTTGCCACCTATCTCCAAGGCCTAGAATCCTATGCAAGAGGGGGAATTCGAATTGTAAAGATTTTATTGACAACCTAGGTTATAAAATAAGTAGTAGAAGTCACTGTAGAGGTTGGAATGGTTGATGTAAAATAACTTTGTTTGATTTTAATGAAACAAAGCCTACTCTGGTTTTGATGTATCAGCTTTGATGGAATCTTGTTTAATGGAATTTATCTTTATTTTTTCCATATTATCTCTCTCACTCTGAAATTATACTGTCATTGAAGGATTCAAATAATATTTTGTAGTTGTATTGCAATGGATGTTTGATTGTGATACCGTTATAGCTTTCTCAGAGTTTTGTTTGCTTGGATTTAAGAAGCTCTTATATATCGAGTTTTTCTCTCCTCTATCTACTGGTAAAGCTTGATGCTAGTGGTAGACTCACTTCATTTTCTTACTAATTCTTCCTTCTATTCACACTAATACTCAAAACCATGATCTAAGTTAAACAAGACCTCTTTTGTTGATGCATTTCATATAGAATTTCATGTGTTTTGACATTGCTAAACTGAGTTTTATCCATTTGACCCCCCATTTTAAGACTTATCTCATAAACGTATTGATGGGTACTGAGCTTTCACTTTAGCAGTCAAAGTGTAACTTTCGGTGCTAACATAATGTAGAGAAGTTGGATAATTGGTTCAAATAGATTGAAGTGTATTACAGAGTACATAAAATCATATAGGATAGTGTAAAGATACAGTTGGTTACTCTTCGCCTGAGCGACGCATCTTTGATATGGTGGGAGAGTTAGACACAAACTGATCTTATTCAACATGGTTAAATCATTTCTTCCTGGATTGAATTTGTTGATGAATTAAGAAAGAAATTTTATCCATTAGCTTATATGCAAACATCAATGATTGCTTGGCAACATCTAAGGCAAGGAAAAGGGAAAAATGTTCAATCTTATACACATGAATTTAATAGGAAGGAATTGTCTTTGGGAATTCCATTACATACTCCCGAGACTCTTCTAAAGTATATTGGTGGTATGCACTCATATCTTCTCCATACTATATTGATGTTTAATCCTACTAATCTTGATGAAGTATCAATATAAGCTACACATATTGAAGCCAACAAGGAAAACATGTTGAGGATGTGTCAGAGAAGCCACATTAACTCAAAGAGAAGTCGAAGGGAAAAGGGAAGAGTAAGAAGACAACCACAGTGAAGAAGGATGAAGATAAGAATCCTACATGTTCTCATTGTGAGAATAAAGGACATGATGAGAAGCATTGTTGGAAGTTTCATCCAAAATTGAAACTGAAGTGGGCTCAGCCTAGAAAGGGTAAAAATAAGACCACAACCATAGTTCATGATCTTGGAACAGATTCTGAGGATGAAACTAATTTTACAACTATGGACATCAAAGGTAAATATTATGTTGCAAGGTTTAGTTCATGTACTTCTTCTACAAAGTCTAATGTAATTCCTTATGGAAGGAAAATAAATGATTTGTTTCATTTATGAGTTATCTCAAAGCACACTGAAATTGATACACTTGTTCATAGTGGATCACAAGTGAATCTTGTTTCAGAGCAAGTTGTTTGGAATTTGGGATTGGAAACTAGGCCTCATCCAAGATTGTATCCTTTGGGATGGATTTGTGATAATTCTCATGTACAGGTAATTAAGCAATGCAAGTTACGGTTTGAGATCACATCTAGTTTCATTGAAGAGGTAGAGGTAGAGGTAGATGTGGTTCCACTTGACATTTGCAGGATGGTTTTGGGAAGTCCATACTTGTATGACAGGAAGGCCATTTTCTACATGGAACATAACAAGTATCATCTTTTCAAGGATGGGATTGATTTTATTGTGAGAGCTCATCAAATGAAGATGAATTTAACAGTTGGCACTACAGGGCACATGCTAGTTAATACTAGTATCCAGGATCTAGATTTACAACCTACAGTTGAAATCATAATAAGTCCTTTGGTTGATATTATTCATGTTAAGAAGAACAAATATGTTGATGGTTCAGTCTCTTTCACATATGTGTATTTAGTTTTTTTGTTCAGTTTATTACTAATCAATGGAATATGGTTGGCTACTGCAACAATGAATGGAAGAGTTGACGAATTTAAGGGAATGATTAACTTGGTTAGCAATGTTGTTTCATTCTTCATTATTTTTGTGATGATTTAGGTGCTCGTTATCTAAGCATGATAGATGAATGATAATGGACAAGTGAGGTGGAATCATTCTCACTTCATTTATGAATAATCCATACTTTTGGAGGTCCAAAAGTTCTTCAATGGGGTGATGTGATCCATGAACACTCATAGAGGACCAGACGGACCCAAAAGTGTTCAAAATTTAATGTTTTTAAATGATTTTGAAAACCACTTCATTGCATAGAGCTTGACGATAGCTTTCCAACAACGCAAAAATTGACTAAAATGGAGTTCATATGAAGAAGTTATGGCTGGTCAAAGTTCTCATCAAACATGTCAAAAGTCAAAGCAAGGATGATAAGTGGTAGGTCTATACAACTGACAGATGACGCCATGCCAACGTCAGCAAGATGACATGGAAGCATGATAGGCTACCACGTGTCACTCATTTTTGGAATTTTCAGTCCCCCATGTGGACCAATACAAAAGTTCCATGTGTCATTCGTACAGTCAACAAGTACAAATGGCAGTGACTGTACAAAGGTGGACCACTTAGAGAGTGCCACGTGGCACTCTCTGATTGGCCAATAATGGATAAGGGAGAATAAAACTTGTTGGATTTGAATTGAATAAAACCCCTGACCTCTAGGGGAATATTCAAAATATTCCTTAGTCTTAATTATATGCCTCCTACCATTGCACCACACATGCGTCTTGTTATAATTAACCAACAATATTATATTTAAAGTGTAACAATGAAGCTCAAGAATAAAGGGGGGTTGATTAAAATGACTTAGCCTATAAAAACTTAGCATTTGACCACTATTGAGGACATAGAAATGCATGCCAACATTGGAATGCGTGTATAGAATTTTGTGCCAAGTTCGGATTTCCTCATTTTTCGTGCAAGAGGTGTTCTTGGTTTTGATTTGCCTCGTTTTCCATGCCATTGAGTTCTTTGAGAAAGGTATAGGTTGTTTATACTCATTTTCTCAATTTTTCGAGAGGATCATGACAATAATGTCATATTTATATAAAAGTGTTGTATATGGAAGTCTTACTTCAGTTTGACATGCATGATACCCATAGTCTCGTTATACATGAAAAGGGGCTTTTCGGGCACTTGTTCAAAATATAATCAAGTTTATACTCATTCTTCTTAGAATTTTGCAAGGAATTTAATGGTGACCTTTGTTTCTGGGTTGGAGTAGCCGACCTGAAGGGTATCTTCATAATTTGACATTTGTAAAGACCATTTATTGTAATTTTGACATTTTGAGCATTAATAGAGCGATCTGTTTCTCTCTATTTTGGAACTTATTATTTATGCAAGTTATATTCATCAGTTAATGAAGTTTTATGGATAAATATGTGTTTTCACATGATCTTTTGCAAATAATCAAGTCGATCTTCAATTTCCTGAATTTGGTAGGACATTTATGTGTATTTATGAACTAATAATTATTGACATCTAAGGATTTTTGGGCTGAATTGGTATTGGAGTTTGATGATATTTCAGATCAAGTTGGTATCAGAACTTGTTTGGTATTTCCAGATCAAGAAAACATCCATGGAAATACTAATAAGAAAACCCCCATGGAAATACATATAGGCAACACAATGGTATCAATGAAGTGAAAATTACAGTTAAAATATTGTGCATTTTACAAAGAGTTTATCCAATATGAGAATTTGTCCTTGAGAATAATTATCCGATATGAAAATTTGTTAACAAATGTATTCAATTTAAAATTTTGTAAGATCATCATAACACATTAACTTCACAACTTAACTAGTATAAATCTCTCCTAACTTTAATTGTACCTAGATCGTTGCTGATGTTCGAATCTGTCAAGACCAAAACAACAACCTCACGAGAATATAAATATTCCCTTGAATTTTTATAGAGGTGGTACTCTGTTTTTCTTTCAAGGATTTTTCTTTGGACATCTTATATCAAATAATATAGAATTATGTCAAGTGACATAATTCAAATCTTTATCGCTCAAGAAAATTTAAATTGAAAAAAATAAATTTAATGGGAGAATTCCTGAGAGATGGACCAATAACCTCAAGCATCACACATAGTGAAAATAAATTATAAAAAATAAAAAAAAATTCCTCACATCCATCATAGTTTCATATATTTCTGATCACATTCAAAAAATAATAGAATGGCACAATCACACAAGAGAACTTTGAAAAAGTATTGCTTATTAAGATCAAAAAGATAAATTGATAAGCTAATTTCAAATATCTTATACTCAAAACTCAGAGTTATAAAATACAGTCAAAACCAACTCCAAAATAGTTCTCTGGGATTTCTAAAAAATAATATGGTCTATTACAATATCAGAAATTTAAAGGCATTTGTCCATAAATGGACTGGGATTGGAGCTCTCGTGGACCATGAAAAATACAAAAGAAGTATGAAGAAGAGAAAAGAGTTTGGAGCAGAGTGTGAGCAGAAAGATTTGGAAAGAAGACACCAAGGAGGTTATCAAAACTTGGATATATTTTTCTAGTGAAAGAAGAAACAGATCTGTATGAATTCTGAGAAGGAAGAAAGTATGTGATCAGTATGGACTTACTATGATGGAATCTCTGTTTTTTATTTTCTTGTTGATGTGCCTTTTGTATCCTTGTTGGTTGCATTTGTGTTAACGATATTAACTATTGTTGAGTTGTGAAAAAGGTACAAATATCCTCCTTATTTTCATGGTTCGTGATGAAATCTTGATTGATTTTTCTATTAATTAGGAATAATTAGGATAGAAAATGATTAAAATATCTTCTAGAAATATTATTGAGTAATGTTAGATAAATTCTAATATTCCGTTGGAATTGTTGATTTTAGCACAAGAATGGATAAATATTGTCAAACCCAAGATAGTTAAGGATATTTTGAAGATACGAAGACTGTTGAATGTTGAAGACATGAGGCGCAAAGCAGTTTGGAGAAAGATTGATTCCATATTTTGTAAAATTTATAAATTGTAAAAGCAATCCTGAGGATCTCTCGATCCTCAGGAATGCTTAATTTACCCATATCATTGTAATATATAGAGGGTAATGAAGGAGAGAAAGGAATCGAAGAATTATTTCAAAATAGTCAGAACTCGGAATTGCTCTACGCAAGTAGTTTTTGTAGATATTGTACCAGTTATGGAATTAATAGAAGTTTTGATCATTTTCATCATTTTTTCATATTGAGTTTCTAGCAGCAGTGCTTCTAAGGACCAAGGGTCCAGTCTGAAGAATTTACTGTCTCAATATGTAATTGTATCAATTTTATTTATGTTATGTGAATTAAATCCTATTTGAAATAGTTAAGATAAATGCATGAGTGTGTTAATGATTTTATGATGTTTGCTTACAGAAGACAGGCATTTCAATTCAATGTTATCGATTGTTGTTCCAATTTCCATTGCTATAGTTTATTGCTTGACAGTTCCACTCATTATCATACGTGTTGTTCCTTTCACTTAAATTAGAATTTACTTCTCCTTTCTCTTAAATTAGCATGTGTTGTTCCTTTCACTTAAATTAGTAATTCTTGTTCCTTTCAATCGAATTAGTATTTGTTGTTCCTTTCGGTTAGATTACATTTGCTATTCCTTTCGGTTAGATTACAATTGTTGTTCCTTTCAATTAAGTACAGTCGATGTTCCTTTTCATAGATATAGTAATTCGCTACTTCTTTTCAACAGGTTAAATAATCGCTGATAGATCAGTTTATCAAGATTTTCATAAATTCAATTACTATCTCTTAATTAGATCAATTCAACAATTCAATTAATGCCTTTAAATTCACCGCATGTTGTAGATTAGATTTCAATTCTGTTAAGATCTTAGTTTCATAGTTTTAATGAATGTGTGAGGAAATTGATTGTTTATAAACTCATGTTTTCTTTAACTACATGATTTTAGCCTCTACAACTATCTGCATAGACTTTGTTGATATTCTTGAGATAAAAAGACGAATTCTCGGGTTGATAAATTAATGTTAACTAAAGTTGTTTTTAGGACATCTTTAGAGCCCAACATTTTGGCATTGTTTCTGGGGAGAGTATCAAAGGTAGCATGGGTTGTGTCTCTGGAGGATGAGGTATTGAAGATAGAAGGTAAGAACCTACGCAAGAAATAAGTAAAATTATTATGCCAACGCCTACCTCTAGTTGATATATAGAGGTTATATAGGTGTTTAGAATTTTGTGTGAAGTGTGTATGACTAAGAAGAAAGAACCTGAAAAACCAAAACCCCCACCAAAAATTACAAAATCCCAAGGCTCGGTGCTCCCTGGAAGAAGCACTTTCATAGATGACATCATCCGAAAAGCTGAATGTCAAGCTTCAGTTGGACCCAGGAGAGGTTCTACCCGAATCCCTTAGGAAACAGTTTCACCAACTACAACCCATGATGAGGTTAAAAGCAGAACTTAAGGGACTGAAAAAAGTTTTCAAGATACAGATCTTCATCCTCTCAACCCTTTAGATGAGGGAAATTCTTGTACTCTGGAGGAAGGAGAAGGGGAAACCGGCGGGGTTGTTAAGGAAAACCCATCACCACCACCTAATCTTGGATCTCCTGTGATAGGAGAGGGAATACCTGAAATCCCAGACAGAGGTAGTGCAATCAAATTCCCTAGGGGATCCAATAATCAATATCCCCAAATAGAACACCTAGGCCAAGAAATTCCTGAAAATTATTGGTATATCTTCGACCAAATGGCGCAACCAAATCAACCATGAGCCCAGACTTCCACTTTGGAATATCCAATAGTTGATCCAGTTTCCAATGCCCCTATGCAAGCCATCCCCTTACATAATCTTCCAACCTTTCATGGATTAATTTCAGAGGACCTGGATGAATTCTTATTCGAATTTGATGTCCTATGTAAGGGTTATGACTACACCTTTGAACCCCAAAAACTAAAGTTGTTCCCTTCCACTTTTAAAGGATCATCTTTGTGCTAGTTTATGGGATTGGGAGGCGGAACCATAAACTCATGGGATGAAATGAAACAAGCCTTATTGACAAAATATTAGGATTATTGTAGAACTAGGGACCTAAAAGATGAAATCTTTCAAATGACTGCAAAGGAAAATGAGACATTAGAAGAATATGTTGAAAGGTTCCAATACAATTTGCAAATACCTCCTTATTGTACATTACCAGGTGAGGTACTCAAATCCACTCTGATAAAAGAAATGAAATATGAATGTGTAGAAACATTGAATTTAATGGGGAAGGGTGATATTTATCAAGAAAATTATGATAACATGGTTCAATTGTGCATCATATTCTCACAAGGAAGTACACAGACCAGATTAGGGATGTGGGCTCCCCTCATCAAAAATAGCAACATTACCAGCGAGGGTGTTACTCGAGCAGAAGTCGGTAATATTTTAGAAAATTTCAAAACTAACATTCTGAGCACTCTGACTACACAATTGGATGTTTTTTAGACTAAGAATAAATAGGCATATGTAGAACAGTCCTTGGCCATATTTTTCCACCGATGCAGAAAGAAACATGGTCCGAGGGAATGTCCTTTGGATGCGGTTCGAGTGTGTGCTATCTATGCTAAATACCACACAACAAATCAATGCCCATCACTCCCAGGATTAAAATTTGTCTTCAAAGAGGTAGAAGAGGAAACAAAACCGTTATATCTGATGGCCTAGCATCACCAATGGTAGGATCGTCCCCCAGGTACACTACAAGACCCTTCCTCTTTCTTTTCTAGGCAATATAATCAACAGCAAAATTTTGGAAACACATGGTAGGTTCAACCATTTTCTAACCCCACCTGGCATCCCCAACAATATCCAGCTGCAAATCCAACTTGGCTAAATCAACCAACTGCAAACCTCCCTTGGCCAAATCAACCAAATGCAAATCCTACCTAGCCTAGCTCACAATACCCTACCTCATCTTGGTAGAATCCAAACAACAACCCCTATCCTTCACAGTGGCCCAACACAACTACCCAAAACCCCAATTGGAACCAAAATTGGAAGCACCCCATGGGAATGACAAATCAACCCATGGGGATGGCCCCTCAAACTCAACCCACTTTGCAAGCTCCACTCCAACTACCCCAAAATCCTCAACTCCAATTGCACCCTCAATTACCATCTCAACCCCACCCAAATCCCAATAATAGACCAACCCATCTTGTGCATATTATTGAGAATGTGGACGGGGAAATAAACTCCGTAGGGTGCAACGAACTCTGGCTGAGTTTAGGGTGCATAATTTATCCTAAAGAGAGTAACATTCACCAAGATTAGGAGAATGAAAATAATGTACAACCAGTAATAACACCGTCGACTGTGGTCATAACGTAAGAAAAAAAGAAGGAGGGAAACATTGTCGAGCAACATAATCCCGATGAGGATGTAACCCCTCCTCCCCCGTTCCCTAAAAGACTGATGATAGAAAAACCAACTGTGTATCCTAACTTTGACATCGTAGGGGAACTAAGGAATTTATATGTTAAGATCCCACTCCTGCAGGCTCTACAAGACATCCCAATTTATGCAAAGACAATTAAGGAATTATTTGGGAAGAAGCTTGTCAGGAAAGTTAAAAATTCATCATCAACTATTCACGTGGTAGGTTCCTTGTCTAATCTCATCCTAGGAAGACAGGAACCAGTCAAATATGCAGACCCAGGGAATCCCATAGTAGCAGTTCAGATAGAGGGATGTTCTTTTCCAAATACACTAGTGGATTTGGGGGTAGCCATTAATATTTTGAGCATCGAAACTTGCAACATCCTGGGTTTCACTTCCTTCAAACCTCTTCAATTATGTTACAATTGGTTGATCGATCAGTGATAAAACCATTTGGTACATTACAGGATAGATCAATTTCAGTCGACTCTTAGGAATATCCAACTGATTTCCTTATTATCAACCCAAGAAGTGGACTCAATGGACATCCATTAATACTGGGGAGACCATGGCTCACAACAAAAGATTCATACATAGGATGGCGCATGAGCAACATGACCATTTATAGAGGAGGTGCCACAAAGAATATCATCTTGTATCCTCCAGCTAAACCAAGCCCTTCCATTATGCATCAGCAGTTTCCACCACCTAGATATCCAAAAAAAAGATATACGATCCCCTCTCACACTGGAATAAGATCTATGACTCAAGAACCAACTAGAAGACGATGTGATCAACAACTTCATTGACAACACATCTATTGTAAGTAACCTGACATGCCAAATGCTAAAGGATGTGTTAGATAATGAGGCATAGGGAGATCCGCTAGAAGAATTGATGGAACACCAGATCCCCACTACCGTTTTTCATAACAACAAACCAATTGAGATTTCACCAGGGAGGGTTCTAAATATTAATGCTAATATAAACGAGTAACAACAACACAAATTGATTCAGATCCTTTCTAAGTATCACCAAGATTTTGCCTGGGAGTATTCTGACATGAAGGGCATTGATCCAAAACTCTGCACACATCATATTTATATTGAGAAATATGCTCGACCCATCCAACAGCCCCAAAGAAGATTGAATCCTCACCTCAGGGACATTGTTAAAGAAGAATTACAAAAACTACTGGATGTATATTTTATATATCCTATTTCGAACAGTCAATGGGTTTCCCCACTAGTGATAGTTCCTAAGAAGAATGGGAAATGGAAAATCTGTGTAGACTACATAGAACTCAACAAGGCTACCCAGAAGGACCACTTCCCCCTACCTTTTATTTATCAGGTCCTTGATACTTTAGTGGGGAAGTAGTTTTTCTCCTTCCTAGATGGTTTCAGTGGTTATAATCGGATTCAAATTGCCTCAGAAGATCAAGATAAAACTACATTCACATGTCCTTGGTGTTGATACTGAGAGGGGGGTGAATCAGTATCAAGTACAATTTAAAACCTTTTTCAACTTATACTTAAACCATTCAATTATATCCAATGCGAAATGAACAATAGTATAAG
>CBVK0102536066.1:0-14492 GCA_900067695.1 Picea abies | reverse complement strand
CAACAACCAATCTTCCAACACTTGGGGTACCTTTTCATATAGAGTATTTCCATTTGGATTATGTAATGCTCCAACCACATTCTAGAGGGCCATTCTGAGCATGTTTTTTGATCTGATTAATGAAGGGCTTGAAGTTTACATGGATGATTTCACCCCTTATGGCAATGATTTTGATCAAGCTCTAAGAAATCCGGAGAAGGTACTGGAATGTTGCATTTATACCATATTATGTTTGAGTCATGAAAAATGTCATATGATGATGAATGAAGGTGTGGTATTAGGGCATTATATTTCTACAGATGGAATCGGGGTAGTCCCAACAAAAATTTAGGTAATCCTTAAACTGCCTACACCATGTACACAAATTGAGGTACGTAGTTTCATTGGCTCTTCAGGATACTATCACAGATTCATGGAAAATTTTGCAAAGACTACTGCACCTTTAAATGCTTTAACTGGTAATGCATAATTTCAATGGTCCGATAAGTGTACTGTGGCATTCACAGGACTTAAAAAGATGATTTCAACAACAGAGGTGATGAGAGGACCGAACTGGGAAATACCATTCCACATCTCTATAGATGCATCATATATCGCCATAGGTGTTGTCCTTGAACATGAAGAAGACAAGAAACCTTATGCTATCTATTTTATTAGCAAAAATCTTACTCCCGTTGAATTATATTATACAGTAATAGAAAAATAATTTTTAGTCATTATACATGCTATTAATAAATTTCGTCACTATATAACAAGCTATCCAATTATTTTGTATATTGATCATTCTGTTATTATATATTTAGCTAATAAACCTATTATTAATGGATGGGTTACTCGGTGGTTATTACTATTGCAGGAATTTGACACCACCATCAAGGATCGACTCTGAAGAGAGAATATTGTTGCAAACTTCCTGTCTCACGTACCCAAAGAAGATGATTCTTTGATAGTTGAAGACCAATTTCCAGATGAACACCTTTTCACAGTCACTATTAAAATGCCATGGTATGCTCATATGGCTAATTATCTGGCAACTGGGAAACTACCAGCACACCTATCACCTAGAGAAAGGAAACTGATTGTCCAGCGCAGTGCATGATTCACTTGGAATGGTGGATATCTATTCCACACATGGGATGACCTCTAGATCCGAAGATGTGTGAGAGAGGATGAAATTTATGATATTTTAAAGGTAGGTCATGATGAGCCCTGTGGAAAACATTTTGCAGAACGCAAAACTGCGCACAATATCTTACAGATGGGCTACTATTGGCCCTCAATATTTAAGGATGCAAAGAAATATTTTCAGGCCTGTGATAGCTTTCAAAGAATGGGCCAACCTGTCTAAGATGATGAAATGCCACTACAAGCACAAATAGTCGTTGAACCCTTTGAAAGACAAGCATTGGATTTTGTTGGCCCCTTTAATCCAAAATCAAATCAGAAGGCCTATATACTAGTCGCAACAGACTACATGACCAAATGGGTAGAGGAAAAATCCTTATCAAATGCAATAGAGGAGGTAGTCATTAAGTTTATTTTTAAATTATTTGTATGCTACAGATTACCCAGGGAAGTAATCATCGATGGAGGGTCACAATTTACAGCCCATAGAATCACGACCATTCTGGACAATTATCATATTAAACATAGAGTTACTTCCCCATACCACCCACGGGAAAATGGGTAAGTAGAAAGTACCAATAAAGTCTTGGAGGAAATTTTGACAAAAATAATCTCAACAAACCGTTAGAATTGGGCAACCGAGCTTCCAAATACCTTATGGGCTTATCGTACAGCGTGGCATAACACCACTGGATACTCTCCTTATCATTTAGTCTATGGTAAAGAACCTATATTTCCAATCAAGTTTGAGATCAAGACTCTAAGGATGGCCCAAGAGATTGGACTGGATCTTACAGAGGCACATAAACAATGCCTACAACAACTCAATGAGTTGGATGAAGCACGACTGTCTGCCCTGGAGTGGATAGTTGTTATTTAGCAACATAGAGATAATTGGCATGATAAACATATCAAGAAGAAATCATTCCAAAAAGGTGATTGGGCACTTCTCTATGATGCCAGATTTCAGGACTTTCCTGGAAAATTATAGACAAGGTGGCTCAGACCGTATGAAATTTATGAAGTGCATGATAATGGCACTATCACTTTAATCACCATCGACGGATCTGGTTCTCCCTTTTTGGTAAATGGACATTGGTTATGACTCTACCATCAGCCTCTTTCAAAAGAATCCTTCTTCCAAGAAGTAAGTAAGGACCCTACTGTTCAGATTTTAGCTGGTTGGGAAGGTAACACAACAGCCTCAACTTCATAAATGATGATTTTTATCAGTACTGTACATATTTTATATAGCTTTCTTTACATATTTGATTGAGTTTTTTTAGTCTTTATTTTTTAAGGAAAGTCACACGAGGAAATAAAAACTACAAAAGATGATTGTAATGAATATAATTAGCACTCTTTTCTGTTCCTTTCTCCTATCTCACTTTGCAAAAATCCAATAAATATAAACCATGTTCTCATAAGACAATGAACATGTTTGCATGATACTAATAAACCATCCAATACTTTGATTTTTTAATAAACTTACCCATAGAAATTGAATGAATTTAATTAATGACTAATCAATTATAGATTCACTAAATCAAAAATGTATGTGGGTGTTTTTCAATCATTTAATTAGATGGGTAAAAATTTGAACATCATCGTTGTTGTTCATGTAAAACGATACGATTTATGTTCCTTTGAAAAATCAATTGCTGCCACCTTCGCTCGATTGTTGTTCCCTTCATAGGTAATATCATCCATTCAAAATAATGATTGTCATTCCTTCTGTCACACTGTTGTTCCCTTTATAGCCCCTGCTTTTCCTTTTTTGGATAGCGTTGTTCATTTGAAAAGAAACAACTGTTGTTCCTTCTACGTTTTTACTATCATTCCTTTTTTCTAAAAAATCATGATTCTTTGTGAACAAAGCATTCCATTATGCCAGTCACTCCTTTGGAGATGACCTTCACTAATACATTTTCATCAACACTAGTTCTGATTTATCCTTTTGTGTGGATCATTTAACATACCTTAGCAAACTATTTTTGGATTAAATATTTTGAATTATCTTAAATTTTGTTCACAATTCATTAACCACCATAATTCATTTCTTTCCCCTATATATCTACATATACTTGAATGATAATTGATTTCATATCATAATAAGGAATATCAAACACAGTCGTACTTGGCATTCTTACATTTCTTACGCCATCCCTCACTCTTAAGGAGTAGATGAGCCTCCCTTGATAGAGCCCAAAAAAATAAAAAAATAAAAAAATCAAAACAAAATAAAGTTTTCAATAAAGTAATAAACTTCTCCCACAAAGGATAGGGGGTCTCAGCACGAGCCAACCTACCATGATCATCAGATAATAACATAAGTGACATTCCCACTATGGCTACCACACCAGGGTAATGACCTTTGGCATTTTTCCCGTCAAAGGACAAGAGGTCTCATCATGAGCCGACTTGTTCATTTAGGTTACAATCTAGTGAGTGGAATTATCATCATCTGGCTACCAAACTAGGATAATTGTATTCTTGGCAAAAGACAATTCAAACTCTTTATTAAGGATATAGGCTCATCTACAAGTTAAACGAAAACCCTATTGAGGCTATCGACGTCTGCTGGTAGCAGTGGCTCTGCCTATGGTATCGAAGATTACCTTAAACATGCCAAGTTTTTATGTGTTCTTAGATATCCTTTTCTAACCAATGAGGCTATCATTCCGACTATATCCAACAAACAAGGGAAAGTAACAACATTATATGTGGAATATTTCAAAAAAACGTGAACAAATTTAAATTCATTCAGAATCTTTTTCCCAAAACAGTTTTGACATAAGTATGTTCCCTCACAAAATGATGATTTTTCATAATTATTACTAAATTTCTTTTTGAAAAGTCATTAATGATTGTCTTTCCAGCAGTAGCAGCGGCATAAAATTCACCGCACTGGAACTATCCACCATTATTATCCTTGTACTTTTGATGGTTGAGGTCGACCTTTCCATTTATGGGGGGCAGATACTCGACACATTTATCAATAGATTACAATGAGTGCAGCAAATGAGGACAAATTCACATTTTTTTATATACACAGTGTTGTTCTATATTTTCTATTTCCATTGTTTCAAAATATGGTTGAGTTAAGCTGTAGCAAGGAACGATTGCCATCCTCACTTGCTCACAGAAAATATGGGTGGCCGAAGTGTGCGCCGGGAACCAACATTACTACAGGTAATTGATCAGGCAAGAGAAATCTTACACCGACTGGGATGGACATAGTACTTCAACTGGTTGCAAGGATATGACATGAAAATCACACTTGAATTCTTCCAGAAGTTGCAGGGAGGGGTCTCCATGGTTCGAGATATATGAATTCCGATCATAGAGTAAATCATAGCATAGGTTACAGGTCTCCCTAATACAGGCATACAATGGACTGGAAAATATACAATGCTCAAAGAAGTTGTGGAATCTTTCGCAGATCCTGGAGAGGAACTTGAAAAAAAGGGAAAGGGACTTAACCCTAGCGCTCTCAGTGAGCCATAGAAAGAACCGGCAGGTGTAATACATAAGTATATCACCTGCGACGAAAGGTACGATGTGATCCACCCACACCACCTCAAATTGTTAGCAGCTCTCAAACAACGGTTAGTAATCAATTTCCTCAATGGACTCTCAATTACACGGTCTGAATCAATCTAGAAAAAAAATTGTTGTGAAAAATGGTGAGATGACCTGTAAATAACATACCTTAGAAAGCATCATCAAAAGAATTTACCCTCCCTTGAATTTTAGCCTTCTTTACTTCACCTTCCCTCTTAAATTTGGCTTAGATATCCTTTGGTTACCTCAGTCACCTATACATATTCAATATGCTCAAGTGTGATTAAAATGAGAGAGCCTTGCCTCTTATTTATACTTTCATGTAGCTTCCTCAAGGGGTTACCTTTTAACCATCTTAACCCACTTTCCTTATTTTAGGGTTAACCAACTTCTAACCACTTGTCCACTTAGTAATTTCTCCATTAACTTTATTATTTAAATAATTTATTTTGTATTCACTTCGACTTATAGTATACTCATCACTTCAATTTATTATTTACCTTCTAAAATATCTTAAACCACTTTGACTACTTTGACCTTTTGGGGCTTCTAGATGACTCATGAGGGTTCTTCCAACTTCACATGGCCATAAATCTCTAACCTTGAGGAGTTATGTGACATCCCACATACCACCAGAAATGGAATGACATGTACTATCCATATAGAATAGTATTACCTGAAAATATATCAAAACTCATGCCATTATCCATCAAACAAACTTGGGTCCATTACCCAAAACTGGGTGCTACCAGAATTCACTACCATACTTTCTCCAAGGGTTGACATCAATCTAAATTATTACTCTCAAATGGTTGACATCAATGACAACCAACAATCCATACCAATTGTTCATCAACCTAAGTGAGACGAACAAAGTTCGCTCACACAAGAATTATCCAAAATACTTGGAATATAACATAATAATCCATGTAGGAATAACGTATAAAATATGAATAGATAAGATGATTAAAAATGAGAATGAGGGCTTGATTATATACCCACGCAGGGGTTCCCTTAACCAATATTTGTGTCCTTTGAGACATGTCCTTTCATTATTAATAATTATTATTTGTTAATTATCATTTAATTATTATGTTATTAATATCTATTTTATATGTATATTTATGTTCATAACATTGCCTTCCCCTTAAAAATGCTTTTTCCTCAAAGCATACTTTATGGAAGACTTATCTCTTGTTCTGGCTTGTAATTATTGTCTCTTGATTATTCATTCTTGAGTTAGTGATCATTGACGACCTGATACGATGGGATCTTCTAATCACTGAGCAAAACTGTTGAATTGTAAACAAGTTTGCCCACCCTAATTTGATCTTCTGCAGAACTATTTTCTTATAGGGTTCTTGGAAAGAACTAGATACATTTCTACTCCCATGATAGCTTCTATTTTGACCCATACTTGTAGTGGAAGTAATATTATTCAACATAGCGGTTATTTGTTTCTGTTGATACATTGATTGGTTGAAGTATTGATTTTTGTGATTAGGATGTCGATAAGGCATCCTAACAACTTGATATTTACATCGTATACTTGTAAATTTTTCTTGATTAACTTTTTGAATTGAGTTTTCTTCATACCCCTAGATTGTTTCTACTTTGACATTTGAAGACCTCTTTACATCAGTTGGATTTGCTTCTTTTTGAGTTGTAAGGTTGATTAGTTCTGTCATCGTTTCCTTATCGACTAATGATGTTTTGAGATCTAGTTTTTCTTGTAAATTCTTCTTATCATGCTTCAACTTTTTAATTTGTGTTAGTAAATTTTGATTATGAACCCGTAGGTGTGAAAGTTCTTCTTCATCTTCTGATTTTCCAACTTTATTTATAATATTTTGATTCTCGGGCTTTTCATCTTTCATCTTTTTAATTTGTTCAAGCAAATTTTGATTAAGGTTCTTCAAACAAGAAGCTTCTTCATCCTTCCCTGATAATTTTTTCCCGAGATCTTGATTCTCTTGCTCCAACTCTTGGACACGTTGTTTTGTATCCCTTGACTTCTTAATTTGAGTAAGTAGTTTTTCACTATGATTTTTTAAGCGAGATATTTCTTGGTTTTTATCAACAATAACTCCATCATATTCTTTTTGCATCTTTGATATCAAGTTCTGATTATCTAGAAGGATCACCTTCGAGATATCTTTAAAGTATTTTGATGAAGGTGTTATTGATTTTGACCTCATAGTAATGTCTTGAAGAGTCATCATCTTCTTTTTATAGGGAAAAGTCACAAACTTTATTTCCATGTTTAAAATGAAGGTACCTAGTTTTGTTAACTAGTGTAACCCGAGAATGTTGTCAATCTTTTCTTGAAACATAGTCGTAACATTGAATTGAGATATATATTCATAATCATCAATTGTTACTTGCAAGTCTTTAATTTCATATTGTCTCTTGCAAAAAATATTTGTCTTTTCACTTATGTTATGCTCTGAAATAAATAATTGATTCGTCAAATTAATATTAATAGAATTATCATCCTGGGTCATGCTGATAACGATGTTAACCTCTCTTCCTTGAATAATCCCTTTTAATGTGAATAACACGTAAGTTGAAATGTGACATCCTTCATAAGAAAATATTTCATTCGTCATTTTAGACTCCATTTTGTTTTTCGTTGCAAATTTACGGTAAATAATACTTTGATTTTTAATGCAATACCCTTGGTGTTTATAACTCTTTTTTTTCCCCAAAGGGAATTGAATAGATTTTTAATCTCTTCTTTAAAATCTTCTTTAAAAAAAAAAAAAACTTTTATTTCACCCCCCCTTTTTTTATATAGAAAAGGGGTTTATTTGTGCCACATTTCATTTTAGAAATAAATATCTTATATAAAATACCCTTTTTAATATCTTTTTCACCTTATAATTACACCTTAATAATAAAGTATAAAAGTATTTTTCCTTTTAATATTTGTATAAAAAGTCCTTTCTCTTTAATATTTGAAATATCCTTTTTGTTCACTTTTTTCAAAAGTAATTTTACCTTTTCATCAAATAATATGTATTTGATTTCTTTATATCTCCATAAATAATCCAATATAAGCCTTATTTATTTTTTTATACTTTTGACTTGTATGTCATAAAATTAATTAGGATCCCTTCTTTTAATTGGTTATTGCTTTAATATTTGAAAAGTCACAACCTTAGATTGAAAACCCACGATTTTTATTTTTATTTCACTTAAATCTTCACCTTGTGGAAATAGGTCAGCGGAATGTGCAGATGGCAGAAGAAAAAGTGGATGTGTACGGTAGCTAAGGTGACAGACTGTACAGACGATGGAAATTTGAATTTTTTCGGTGGATGTATAGATCGATTAGAGTACAAATGCAGTTAAATTGACAGTTGTGTACGACGATTGATGTGCTTGCTGGTGTGATGGCTGATGTGTTCAATGGTACAATAGTTGTGTAAGGAGGCTATGTACTCAGTGATAAGGTGATAAAGAGGTTGTGTATGACGTTGTACATCCGACTGGAATGGAGTTTGAGATCTTTTCTAAAAATTAACAAAAAACAAACTTGTGTTTTCAGAAATGGGCAATGAATCTGTCTTCTCATAGACTTACTTGATTTTCCTTGGAGCGGATATTTACAATGGATGATTTTTATTTTGAATTGAATTTGAAACTTTAAAATTTGCAGCAGAAATCACTTTCTTTGTTCTTCACTGGAATTTTTTATTTTTGAATTTGATATTTCTTTTGATTTGCAATGGAGCAATTTATTTTTATAACATAATTTTGAAAAATGGCCAAAGGCCAGTTTGTGGTCAAGGACCAAAGACTCAGAGAAACTCTGAAATAATGGGTTGGCCAAAAGCTATATTAGACAAAGTCTGAATGGAGAGTGGCCAAAATCCAAGATCAGACTTGCTCTGATACCAAATGAGACGAACAAAGTTCGCTCACACAAGAATTATCCAAAATACTTGGAATATAACATAATAATCCCTATAGGAATAGCGTATAAAATATGAATAGATAAGATGATTACAAATGAGAATGAGGGATTTCTTATATACCCACGCAGGGGTTCCCTTAACCAATAGTCATGTCCTTTGAGACATGTCTTTTCATTATTAATAATTATTATTTATTAATTATCATTTAATTATTATGTTATTAATATCTATTTTATATGTATATTTATGTTCATAACACTAAGCCAACTATCTAACAATATCCCCCTTTGGCATTGATGGAAACACTTAGTCATGATAACATTCATGCTTATACTCCTCATCAATGTTTCTATCTCTCCCCCTTTGACATCAATGGAAAAGGGTATCTCCCTTAGGGCTGCTCCCCTTGATTGAACTCTCTTTGGGATGATCCCCCTTGTCTACATGCCTATGTTCTCTCTCTCCAAGCATTTCTATATTGTATCTAATAAATCTCTCCCCCTTTTTCATCAATGGCAAAGGTATCTTTCCATCTGGGGTTGCTCCCCCTAACTGAACTGTCCTTAGGGATACTCCCTCTGACTGAACTCTTCCTGAAAATGATCCTCCAACTTGAATTATCCTCTTTATGGTGCTTCCTCGTGTAAATCTAAGTCATATTTAAGATAAGCACTCAAAAGCATTCATTTTGGAGTATAAATTACTCCGAGTCTCTGGCGAAAATACTCAAAGGCTTCCCTTGGAAGTGGTTTTGTAAAGATGCCCGCCACCTATTCTTTTGTGCCCACATATTCAACTATGATGTTCTTCTCTGCAACCTGTTCCCGTAGAAAGTGATACTTTATTGGAATGTGCTTCTTCTTGGATTATATCATCGGGTTCTTTGAGATACTGATGGCGCTTGTATTATCACAATAGATTGGAATGGGCTCATCATACTCAACTTGTATATCTAAGTAGAACACTGCTCCATTGGTGCTTCGTCGATCATCAATGCAACCTGCCCAATCTACATCTGTGTAGGCAATAAGTGATATATCCTTTCCTTTTGGATACCATAATCCAAACTCTTATGTTCCTTTGAGATATCTAAAAATCATCTTCACTGCTAATACTTGTGATTCCTTTGGTGTTGCTTGAAATTGTGCCACCTTTCCAACTACCTACATTACATTTGGTTTGGATGTTATCACATATAGTAAGCTACCAATCATTGACCTGTATTGCTTCTGTTCTGTAGACTTTGAATCATCATCTTTGCTAAACTTGAAATTGGTTTGCATAGGAGTGGTAACTGGTTTGCAATATTCCATTCCTAACTTCTTTAACATTTCTCTAATATACTTTGTTTGATAAATAAAAATTCCTTGGTTTCTTTGACGTATATGAAGACCCATGAAGAAGGATAGTTCTCCAAGTAATGACATTTCAAATTCATTCTGCATATCCTTTGCAAATTTCTATATTAACCTTGATGTAGAGGTTGTTGTCTGCGCTTCCTTTCGATAGTTCGTAGGTAGTTTTGTCATTATTGTTTCTGAGCATTACTATGTTTTGAATGTGAACTGTTGTATGCACTGCATGTGTCCAAAAAATATCTGTCAATTTGGAATCCATTAGCATTGTTCAAGCCATTTCCTATGTAATTATCATCCATTATGATAATGTTCCTTTGTCTCTAAACCACTCTTTGAACCAATCTATGAATCCATGCTCTCATCCATATTGTCCAAGACTCTACTTGCACAACTGTCCATAATGCTAACCCATTTATCACTATACTATCATGAAGTCTTGATTAATCCATCAAATTGTACTTATACTAACTGACTGCTTTGGATCTATCTTCTCAAACTCTACAAGCTGCTCGAAGGATGGTTCTTTGGTCTGTCACAACTATCACATAGACTCCCCCCATCTAATATTCATATTACCTGAGATTCTCTAAGATGGATGGATCCGAACAATTCCTTCTCTGATGCGATTTCATCATCATCTTCATTGGTAGATTCATCATCTATCTGAGATCTGAATTCTTTCTTTCTATTTGTGGAATCATCTTTCACTACAATGTCTAAAAGTACAATCTCTTGAACATGTTCATGATTTACCCGTCCTTGTTTTCTTTTAGTTATTTTTCAAACCTTTCTGTATCTGACATCTTTCATTTTCTCTGTAGAATTTTCTTCATCTCATTTTATTGCCAATCTTGTGATCTCTGGGACATGGTCTTTGTTCACCTATTCTTCGTGTTTTCTTATCCATACTTTCTTATATATGATATTAGTGTTCTCTTTCATGAAAGTATCAATCATGCTTCTACAATCACTAGATATGTGTCCATAGTTATGAAATTTGTAACATTCAATGTTACGTGGGGCCACATATGCACTTCTTACTTGAACATTTCTTTTATAATCCCTGCATTATGCAACCTTATGTCCAAAATTAGTACAATAAAAACAATGAACATAAAATAAATTTGCATACTTGGGAGTGAATGATCTTCTTTGTGGTGTAGTCCTTCTGAATTTCTGCCTTGACTAATCATGATCATGTTTGAAGCTTCGTTGCGGCTTGAACATGAATGTTCTTCTTGAAGATGTATCTTCAATAGTTTTCTTAGATTCTAGTTGACCATGATTCCTTCCTTTGAGTACTTCTGCCTAACTCTTTCTATTTTCTTCATTCTTCTTTTCTAGAAACCTTGAGTGCTTCTCTTCATTCTCTATAACTGATGTGGATGTTTTTATCTCTTCAACGTTCTTGTTGAGATTTACGATTTTACTTTTCAATGTGACAACTTCTTCTTCAAGATTATCAACCTCTTCGTCTTTCTTCATTATCTGAGACTTCATGACTTCTTCTGTTCTTTTCTCTTTTTCAAGATGAATTTTTAATGTGATTATTTCTTCTTCAAGTCCTTTCTCTTCTTGACTAAACTCTGCCTCAAGCTAGTTTAGATCATTAGTTCTTTCCTTAAGATGATCTGTCAATATCTTCTCTCTCATTTCTGCTTCTTCCTTCTGTGCTTCTATGCTGGCTTCCAAATATTGCTTTTGATATTCAATATTTTCTTTGATCTTTCTGGTTTCTTCTAGCTGAGTTCTTAAGTTCTCAATGACCGGTTGGGATTCTTAAAAATGTGAACACTTTCCTTTTGTTTCATCAACTATTTATTGAGTGACTTGTTTTCTTCTCTTATTTCATATAAATCACTAATCAATTCTATGGTGATTATGTACTCTTCATCTTTTGAATCTGTTTGAAATGGTGAACATCTTTCTTCTTGATCTGTATCTGCATCTTCTTTGGCATTTTCTGAATCTATGATGGGTGAAGAATATATTTCATGTAACTTATCCAAAATTTCTTTGGCTGATGAACATTTACCAAACTTTTCTCTTATCGAATTAGGTAATCCTTCTCAAATGAAATCCATTGTTATTTTGTTATTCTTCTTCAATTCCTTCTTGGCTGCAGTCTTTTCCCTTTTTGAACTATCATATCCTATAACAATTGATAGCCAAATATAATATCTGTGTGCCTGTAAAAATACTTCCGTCCTTCTGCTCCACATCTCATACTTAAAACCATTATGACCATTAAACATTGGTACTCCATTCTTAGAATAATCCATGATCTCCTTCCAATGGTTAAATTGTTTCCTGAAGGAACCCTCTTTGATACCAATTGTTGGATTATTGAGAGGCGGGTGAATCACTAATAGAGAAATTTAATCTCTTTTCACCATAAGATGCAAGTGTTATATCAATGTAGCATTATCATCCAATAGTTGCAGAGTAAATAAACAATGAACAAATGAGAAATCACACAGATACACTCTACACAAGTGTTTTAAATGGAAACCCAAAGAAGGATAAAACCATGAAACACTTTTTCTTATATGTCTTTAAGAATTACATTCGTTGGAAGCACCAACTTCCTTGGTTTTCCAGTTGCAATTGGAAGGAGGCTCCAACTCCCTAGTTTCTCAGGCTACAACTTGAGGGAAGCTCCGACTCCCCAATTCTCTGGCTACATCTAGAATGAGGCTACAACCCCCTGTGTTCTCCGAATACAAGGATAGGTGGCTACAACCACCTATCCTTGCCCCGTCCAACCGCGGTGATGTATAAGTAGAATGATGGAACCATTGTCACACTATCACTGTGAGATATACTATTGTAAACCTGTACCAATCATCTTGCACCAAAAAAATGGTATCAATAACTTGAACCATGCATCAACCTGTACCTCAAACTATAATCAACATGTACCATAAACAAGTGCATCAACCATGCACCAACCTGTACCATGAACAAGTGCATCAACCATGCAACAGCATGTACCATGAACAAGTTCATTAACCAATACCTCAACCTGTAATCAAATTGTACCAAAAACAAGTGCATCAACCATGCACCAACTTGTACCATGAACAAGTGCATCAACCATGCATCAACCTGTACCATGAACAAGTGCATTAACCATGCACCAAACTATACCTCAACCTGTACCATGAACAAGTGCATCAACCATGCACCAAACCTGTACAAATAACCTGTCACAACAACCTATCCAAACAACCTATCACAACAACCTTGCTGGACACATAGACTACACTGAGAAGGGGGGGGTCAACAATGTAGGGCTCTTTTTCCCAAAACTCCTTGGTTAACAATCACCATTAACTCATTACTCATTTCTGTCATTTATAACTAGTTAAATGTCAACACATATCAGTAACATATATCAGCAATATATCATCAACAAGTCATCACGACAAGGAACATAAAGAACACAAGATGTATGTACAATTTTCTTTTTATTACAAACTACAATCCTTGGGGTTTTTCAGAAACAAATGAATAGAGTACAACTCTACAAGAGCACCATCTATACAATGCAAGAATCAGCTTACACCCTCAACACCAATTGATATGAGGCAACAATCCTCAACAGATATCAATATGTACCATAAACAAGTGCAATGTACCATAAACAAGTGCATCAACCATGCACCAACCTGTGCCAAACAACCTGTAATCAACCTGTACCATAAACAAGTGCATCCAACCATGTACCAAGTATATAAAAATCATGTGTCAACTACTCATAAAAAATGACTCATCAATATGTACCAACGTCATCAACTACACACCTCATGTATGTGCCAACTCATCAACTGCTTGTCTCAACCATGACTAGTTTTAGATTAGTCAACAACCCTAGCTTGAAATAATCATAACTTTTTACCTGTAATGAATAAAGATCTGAAACCGATACACAATGTTCTTCAATGTGTTTTATTCAATTACTCTAGGTGTCACTACTTGGAACCTCTCAGAAAAGGATTTATAGAAAAAATGGCATACCTTGCTCAATTCTAACTTATTCTAGAGATCAACCTTTTAGAGCGTGCCCCGCACGAAATATTTGTTGAATCGATATGAAACTTAGAAAACATCATGAAAATAATTTATCCTCCCTTGAATTTTGGCTCTCTTTTCTTCACCTTCCCTCTAAAATTTGGCATAGATATCCTTTGGTTACCTCAGTCACATATATATCTTCAATATGCTCAAGTGTTCCACACCAAAAATGCTCAAGAATCTCTCACAAGAAGTTCTCCATCAATACTCCAAAAGATATTCTCACAAGAAGCTCTCCATTGATCCACAAAAAGGATGATCTACAATAGACCATTGCTATCTTATTTATACTTTCATCCTCTAGGTCACTTAACCCATTTTTAGGTCACTTAACCCATTTCTAGGTCACTTAACCTATTTTCCTTATTTTAGGGTTAACCACTTTCCATAAATAGAAAGTTCTCCAATACTTTATCATTTAAATATTCCTTCTTGATTTTGTCACCTT
>CBVK0102535942.1:0-10899 GCA_900067695.1 Picea abies | reverse complement strand
AGGGCAGTGTAGCAGAACAATGATGAGACTGGTAAGCCATTAATGAACATTATATCTCTGTAATAAGTTTCAGTAGAAAATATTTATAATCAGAGTGGTAGGGAGGTGCTAGGGAGGACTGTTGTCCTCAAAGGTTCAAGTGGGTGCTCGAAAACAGGGAGTAGTATATTCCATCTGGTTGCAACTAGAAAAACCAGGGTGGAAGGGTGGTACAAGGGAGAACTTTTGTTCTCTGTTATACAGGTTGGTGCTTGTGTCACTAGAAGTTGGTGCGCTTACCTCTAATTGGTGCTGGAACACTTAAGGAGTTGTTGCTTCCTTCTAGTAGGTGCTAGAGAATCCAGAGAGTTGATTCTCTCAACAAATTGCATCTTGCAAAATAGAGGTGGTAGCCCCACAATGAGTTGGATCTCATAAGTATGATAATGTATAGAATGTAAAGATTACTTATCATATCAAGAAGAAGAGGTTTTTGCCCTTTATGGGTTTCCTTAGGAAAATCAATGTCTCTGTGTATTCTGTGTGATTGATCATTGTATATATATGCATGTTAAGTTATCAACAACACATTAAATAATAATCCAGAAAGAATAAAGAATCACAAGAAAAATTTTCAATCTTGTATATATATATATATATAATTGATTCAACCCCCCCTCACTCTCAGTTATATTTCCAACAATTGGTATCAGAGAAGGTGCCTACTTTGCATTTCACACAACATATAAGGGTTTCTATTATATTTATGAGAAAACCCTTGTTCCTTCCCTTCTAACCATTATACGATTTCCTTCTTAGTTGGCCTCCAAAACATTCCTCAATCACAAATTCCATATCTTGGCAACAAAACCAATTGTTGGCATGTGCGCGGTTGTAAGACCCTAGGTTCAAGTTATATTTGACAAACAAAACCCTTTAAACACTGGACCTTTCAACATCACCTGCATGAAGATGAAGTCTCACCTGAGGTATCTATTGGGATTGCAGGAACTAGGTTTCTACAATAGTGAGGTAATGGGGGGTTATCATTCTATTCACTCTTACTTAGTGGTTTTGTGCACATTGTTCTTTCTTTGTTATTTTTTAGCTACTTAGTGAGTTCATATTAATATTACCATTATATTCAATATTACAACATAAGCCCATTTCTGTAACAGTCGTAACTATTGTGCACTGATTACACATAAGACAAATCTAATCTAATATGCATCTAGACATAATCCATGAATAATAAAACCAAAGACATTCAACACAATAGTTAACGTGGTTACCCAACTCTGGGCTACGTCCAAAATGGATATATTTTTTATTATGCTTTTGGGTAATTGTCTCAGGCTTGTGCATTTCCCTTACAAATATACATCATGGTTATCTTGTCCTTCTCCTATCCTAGTCATTCAAAAGTGCAAGCCTCTCTCTCTCTCTCTACATCACCTCCTTAGAATTCAAACATAGACTCTCTTCTGCTCAACCTATCCTATCACTCTACTTACGGACGTGAACTCTCGACAGCTTGGAATAGGCACAACATTACCACTCAAGAAGAACCACTAACAACACATAACTAAATAGAACCTAGTAGAACATGTATTCTCCCAACCCATTTCATATTTATACATGATTTCTAGGGCTTAAAACCCTACTTTGTTCATCCCCAAAACCCTATTACAATACATGATAACTCAAGTTAACTTTCTTTTCAGGCTACTTTCACCTGCTTTTCTATCTTCATGTTTCTTTTTCACTCTAACTAATGTTATTCCTACTTTTGTGGGTCCTTCTATATTTGGCACGTCGAGATATCAACCTTCCTTTTCTCCTCCTTTCTTCTGCTACTTTATTCTCTTCTTTATTCTTCTCTCTATTTTATTCTTCTGCTTTATTCTTCTCTCGATGCACTATACTCCTGGTTGTGCCTCAACTGTGCACTCTCGAGTCTTCCTTCTTATTCTATGCACATCTTCTATACTTAGTATTTTTCTGTATATTATTTCCATCTTCTATAAATGTATTTTTCATTACATAAACATGGGTTTTCAATCACATCATTAGAAAACCATAAGTACAAACCGAGATAAACATAAATATATATATATATATATATATAAGACTTTGTCATTACACCATTCTCAAAAAGGTGTAGTAGACAAAATGGGGGCTCCCAGGCCCATGATGATACCAAAATGTCGATATACTAAAGTATATAAATTGCAATAAAAAATATGGGAGATTGTACTCTAGTCCTCCCATAGATGGGTCTCATGGTAACATACTACTTCCCATGCCACTTTCCTAAACATGTTGAGGAAAGGGTGGGACACTCCTACTTTTTGACGTTGTAAATGTGGTGTAATTTAATCCATATGCAAGGGGGGGCTCCCATGGTGAACCCCTCTAGGTTCCTATACACTTCGCAAAGATCCTAGACATAACCTCCTCTCTCTTCCTCTGATGTGTCTTCATCAATGCTCCTATGGTGGGATCGACCCCATACTGTTGGTTGATTTTGTCCCACATCTATGTTATCACAATCCTTTGGTTAGTCATGTTGCATCCATAAAAAGAAAATTCAAAAACCATAGAAACATTAAAAATTGAAAAAAATATAAAAAAACTCATTGAGCGGTCCCCAATGTTCTCCCAGGGGGAGTGTAAGCTCTGGATACTGCCAAAATTCCATCCCCTCATAGCGGAATTCCTTGACGGATACTATCTAGTACCTCTACCATCGTATCCATCTCGATCCATAATGATCCTTTACCCTCCCTTCAGTGATTCAGATCATATGATCCACCCAATGCATCATTTGAGGATGACTTGGCCCCAAATATGGAATCAGTACCTATGGTCTCATGGTTGGGATCCACTCCAAGAAGAAAGTAACCAATATTCTCCTGTCATTGAATTTTTTCATATTTCAAGTCTTACATCTAGTAAGTTGGTCTCTCATGTTGATGAGCACACCAGAGCACCAATTGAATAATGTTGGGTCTAGAAAACAAAAATCCAATTGAATAATATGACCCTTGGAGGTCAAATGTGTTGTTTTTTATCCAAATACACAAGTGATGGAAAAAAAAATTGTCCACAGGGGAAGGTCTACCACATCCCGAACTAAGAGCTTGTTTCTCGTCCTTCTCACTCTTGGGAAACAATGTTTTATATAATTCATTATGGATCTATCTTCCCCACCTGATCCTCCTTCTAGTCATGTGGGTAGTCCACATCATGATAATCCTATGAAAAAGTATATTTCCTTGAGATATAGGGTCAACACATTCCCCTCTACATAAAAACACTACTTCTCTAGCATGCAGTAACTGACTAATTTATCCAACAAATAGGGTTGGGACCTCATTTTTGGACACTTGAATAACTTCAAGAGACTGCATTAGCATAAATCATCCAAAATTTTCCAAATTATGTTGGTCTTCCTTTCTTTATCATTCTTCGCCTCATGATCCCTCTCTTTCAAATATATCATGGTGATGATGTACTCTACAAAAATCCCCAAAGAAAAACCCATTACTCCAAAATAAATAAAAAATTGAGGAAATTTTGTAGATCTAAAATTTTAACCCAGGGTCATGGTTGATCAGTTCACACTAATGCTACTGGTCACGGATCAAGGATCTCTTCATCCAAAAATATTATGACTGACACCCTCGGTCACCCATGACCATGTAGACCAATTCCTATCGATCTTACATATTCAAAATTCCACCAAAGAAATTTGACAAAACATGAATCAAAAGATGCAAATTTGGACAAAGAATTACTTGGAACTAACATCGTCTGAATTTGTTGGAAAAATCTCCTGCAATTTGCTCAATAAGTTCAATATTGGAATATTGTTTTCCAAAAAAACTCTAATTACCAAATTCACACATGAGTTTTTTCCTATGGTAATTTCTTTTTAACCTAGTTGGGTGGACAAAAACCCATTTTCACACCTAAACATGGTATGTGACTTCACGTTTTTTTTCATTTTTGGGGATTATTTATTGGCTTTTATATGATTTTGTCCATTTTTAACATCAGAATCTAGTCTTGATGTCTTCACAGGGATAAAAGGGACTCTTTTTGTGAGAACTGACGAATTCTACCAAACTTTAGGTATCAATTTTGAACCAACATCTAGGGATAGGTTTTTCTTGGCATATTTATTTTTCATTATTAGTCATCCATTATATAGATATTATTCCTTAGGTATGATTCCGTCAAGTTGTGACATTAGCCATTTTTCACATCGTAAATTGCACGATAGTACCTACCCTTCATAGACACCCTAGTTAGCACTTTGATTTTTATTTGGCTCACATGTTGTGATTTCTTGTAGGCCAGGGAACCATCCTGTGTACCCATAATAACTTGAAATCGAGTCATATTTCTCTTTTTCACATCTTTTTTGGCCTTATCCAAAGGGGTTTCCCATATTTTTATGTTACTTTATGGTTGCACAAGCCTTTGTTTCTTATGTCTTGGCGCCTATTGTTGTGTTTCTATTTTCTTTATTCCCACTGACGCCCATTTATAGCCACATTTGACCTTTAGATGTTTGCATTTTCTTACCTCTATTTCATGACCACTATACCCCATGGAGAGAATTTATTCTATGCGTGGACCTCACTTTGCAAGTACCTTGTTGCATACATTATTCCTAGGTTGGTTCCACATATGTGGACCTTCGATGCATGTTGCTCAAATACATGGTATCTCCAAATGAACATACTTTTAACTCTTCTTCATGCTTGTTAAAACATGAAAAAGACACCTCACGAGTATACTATTAACTCTTTTTTGGAATCATAAAAAATGAATGAAAAAGACACTATCAAGCACACTTTCATCACTCTTTCATGCTTGTAAAAACATGAAGAAGAAAAAAAACAAAAAAATAAAAAAAGTGAAGGGGTTTTGTTATCATTAATATATATTCTCAAAATGGTATTCAAAGTCTTGTCTCCATTGAACATAACACATGTTTTCACCATTCTCTTACAGTTGGGTTATTGCTTTCCTAGGATCTGTACCATCAATATGTCATATACTCATCTGATTTGTTACTTTTCCAGTCCTTTTGTAGAGTTCCTCAAATTCCTCATTGCTTTGCAGGAAAATCCCCCTAGTCGAGGTCTAGTAACTAGGCAGAGCAATGACACCTTAAAATACATAATTACTCCTATTCCACCCAAATCTAACAATACCTAATGACAATTAAGGAAAGGGAGAGTAAATCAAGGTATGTACCTTAAGTTCTTTCATTTGTAGTAGATCTTTTCCTCTCACTCTTTGATCTTGGATTGTAGGCCTCCTCCCAATGATGGCTTGAAACAACTTCATATAACAATATATAAAAACATATGCATAATCCCCAATATCATTTAAAGGCATAAATTCATAAAATCAATTTATAAATATAAAGATGAAGACACATAGATTTGGGACAAGAATTATATTTTATTGAAAACAAGATAATAAGATACAACCTTAATCTTATTGACACTGCTCCATGAACCTCTACTGGGTTCCTCTAATTAGACTCCAAGTGCACCATTCCCAAAGTGAGATCCTTACAACCAACATACCAATAGAAGGAAATGGATGGATTGCATAAGAAGGATAAATGATTGGGAATGTTGAGGATGGAAACTCAGAACAAGATGCAAAGGCTTGGAATGAGAGAGATTTTTTGGTAGATTTCACTTTTCTCTTCTTTCATATATCTTCAAATGACCCCCATAGGGCCCTTTTATATGGATAAATGATGGTTATTTGGTTGTCATAAGGGCTACAAGAGGTAAAATGGTTGTGCAACCCAAAATATCGTTGTCATAAGGGCTACAAGAGGTAAAATGGTTGTGCAACCCAAAATATCTTGTAAACTCCACCATAAAGCGCATCATCTTTTATTTTTTGCAACCTTTGAGAGTACAGGTGGAATATTATATATTCAGGTCACATATGTACATGATTTGAATGTTTATTAGGGCACATACACCATACAAAAATATGTTTTTTTAGAGGAACATCATAAAAAGTGGTTGGAAAATATGTAAATGAGTAGACCAATGTCTAAAATGTATAGTAGTGGCATTTTGGACTATAACACTCATGCATTGTCACATTGTGTTATCAGTGGTCTTGAGTTTATGTTTCTAGGTCATCATTATGTCATTATATATGTTCAAGGGAAGTTAATCCTGAGTCATCCATATTCTATGTTGTTGACCATTCAGGTTGGCCATCCTTATGTCAGTTACACGTAGTGATTTTATCATCTCACATCATCTCTTAGTGTATGTTTCATGTCAATTGATGGGGGGTATATTAAGGACCTTCTTTGATGGATATATAGGGGGTATATTAAGGACCTTCTTTGATGGATATATTCTTGTCAAATTCAACACATCATATTGGAACTAGCTATTACCTTGAAGCTTGCAATCCTCAGTGATAGGGTTCCTCATAATAGATAGCGGGTTTACCTCATTGAATCTTAATCAATTGATTCTAGAAGAGTTTGACATCATATCATATATTCACACTTTCTATATTGTACTAGGTACATTGGGGTCCATATACATCATTGGTGCATCCCCTCATGTTTGTTAATGACATACATCAATGGTCGGTAATCAAATGATTTGTACCATGCTTGACATCAACTGATTTATTCACATGATGTAGAATTGCACCATCGAGGTTGGGATGAAGATATTGGGCTTGGGGGAACATACATCATTCCTTCTACCCTTCCCAAGTTACAATGGTGAATATAAATTATGCATAAGTACCTTGAATACCATGGAATCATTATCATTAGTGCTCAATGTCTTCTTGACATTCACTGTGAAACAGATTCACATTGTATTTTCTTGTGGCTATGATCCTTTTTGACATGGATCCACCATGTTTTTTTTTTGGCCATGATATTTCATTTCATTACTTGGATCTACAATGTATTATGTTTATGACCATTCTCTATTTCTTTTCCGAGCATTGGTGTGACCTCCTCGAGGATGATCTATACATGTTTGGTTGGTGTTTGGTTGAAAGTAATCATTGGTTCCATGATCTTCATCTCTTTCCTTGCATCATCTCACACTCAATAAATTATTTTAATGTGTTCAATCCATTCGTTCCTCTATTAAACTCAAACATTAGGGGCCATATGTTATATATATATATTCCACCCTAGGGGAACATAGAGAACCCATCCAAAATGTCAAGCTAGACCACATATTTTTCCTTTACATTTGAAATTTTTTGAGGGTAGTTACACCTCAACTTCCTAACAAAGAGAGATTGGTCTCTATTTATCTCATTGACATCCCACAATTGAACAGTAACCACACTACCTCTATCCCATGAACTCCCTTGAAACCTAATTTTTCTACACACTCAAGGAAATTGGCAACATGATGACTTGTGATCTCTCCAAATGACCTCGTAAAGTCAGTGAATTTGAGTTATTCAAGATATGAGCATGAGTTGAGACAAATACAATACTCATGCTAAAAACTCTTTCACTACTCTATATAGAGAGGCTTGTCAAAGGGAAGAAGGGGGAATAATTGAGAGCAAGTCTATGTTGTTGAAATTTTAGAAGAGTGAGGGTAGAAGGAAGAGATAAAGAAGGAGCCAAGGAGAACCACAACGTTGGACTCAAGATGAACACACCATCAATGTAAGGTTATTATTTCTTCTTACTATAGATCAATGCTACTCTCCCCTTCTATGCTTTGTCTATTTGGTTGCATGTTGGCATACTTATTATTTGTTCGAGTAAGATAAGGAAGCTATGAAGTTTTTTAATTTCCTTTAATGGTTGAATTATTTGAGTTAGGTATTTCTTGTCATGTGTGTGTAGGAAGAAAGCGCATGAGTAGAAACCATATATTTTGATCTGTGTCAACCAGAACTATGCAAGGACAACCATCGAAAAACTAGGTATTTAGCTCTTTCCCATAACGTAAAGATTACTTAAATTTAATATGTTAGAGAAAGATTTGCCTCACCCTATGAAATCTTACAGAGAGGGCCTTGGAAAAGGGGAGAGAATTCAACTTTGAGAGCAAAGTTACTTTGGAGAAATTATCACTTCATTATTGAGTTTGCATCCCTTAGTCCTTTAAGGCTGAACATAGTGCTCAACCCCCAAGATCTTCCCTTATTGATGGAGAACATCTTTGTCTCCCTTATATGAGTTTTCCTTTGGTGGAGGATTAAAGTGGTCGAGGCCCAGTTGGAAGGAACTCAGTTTCTTGGTTCCGACTCGTGCCAATAAGAAATTCAGTAATGTGTTCACTTCTGCTAATCATTTATTAATAGAAATATTCCTTTCCCGTCCAATTGATATCTCACAAATATATGAATTGTTATCATTGGGCATGTTTGTTTTGTAGATTAATGGATTATGCTATCTAATGTGCTAACATGTTATATTATCACTATATGCTTGCTTTGCTTATTTGTTGAGAACTTGTTGCAGGTATACAAATTTTCGTAGAAGTGCTCAATGGTGGACATCATCAAACATTTGGATGAGGTAGACTTCTTTTTTATCTTTCTTGCACATTGGTTTATATAGAATATGTTGGAATTGAGTTGATTTATGCAGTCATACCTGTCTATTGTGGTTCACCCTAGCGATAGAGAGATTTTCCTCGTAAAAGAAATGGCGACTCCATTGGGGAGAGTCTTCTTTCTTAGGGTTTGAAGTACTTTTCTCCTTATATTTCTCTTGTTTTTATTGTGGTTCTTTTCATGTCATTCCTTGATAGCTCCTATTCAATCTGGTTCTGAGTGTTCAGCCTTTCTCCCTTGCCTAGCCTTGTTTCAAAGCATATACGTGCCTTTTTTCTTAACAGTCACGTACATACGCGGTCTGTCTCACTGAAAGATGCGTATATACACATTGTTTGCTCAAACAATCACATACACCTTTTTTCCTTTCCTTTTTTCTTGGTCTGGTGTTTGCTCGATGGGATTTGATACTTGTTGAGCCTTCTTAGGACTCTATAGTGCTTGTTGAGTGCCTGCGAGATGACAGGAAGTCTTCTTTTCGTTGAATTTTTGGGCGAAGTTTTTATCTTCATCTTTTCATTTTTATTGTCCTTGTATATTGGGTTGGGTGTTTATTACTTGATATCCTGCTTGAGTTATCTCTTTTTTATCTTAGTTTTGATATATTGAAAATACAAAAAAAATAGGCATTTTGCATTGTTTGGCATTTTTGTCTTTGAATCTCTATCATTAGCTTAGTACATATAGTGAAAGATTGCATATTTACTTCTGAATCATAGATTTGAACTTGAAAATTGCATTGTTTTTAGGAGCATATCATTCATCAAAATTTAAAGTTAGGCCTTTGCATTACTTTCATATTTAATTTCCTTGCAGATTCATAACACCATTGGTTTCATCACCATATACCTTTATGAGTAATCATGACTGTTGGCACAAGGGCATACCCATGTTTCAGCTCCAAGAGTGCACCAAGAAGCCCTAACTAATGGCCCTTTCATCAACACCTGTGAAGTAGATGTAGTCTCACCCGAAGCAGTTATGAGGGGGTTGCAGGATAGAGATGTCTACAACCAAAGGGAATATCAAGTGGATCTATCACAAGAACAACACAACATTCATATATCACTTATCAACTTAGATCTATTATGCACATCTACTTATCAGATCTAAAACAGTAATGCAATCACAGTATATTATCAGATCTAAAACAGTAATGCAATCACAGTATATCAATGACAGAGACAGAAGATCAATCACACACAACACAAAATATACGTGGTTCACCCTCTCACTAGGGCTAGGTCCACAGAACTGTGTTATAATATATTGAGATAAAGAATACAGTTCTTGTCTGCGCTCTTAGCTAGCAGCTATTCTTTCTTCTCCTCTCTTTCTCTCTCTTCCCTGTGCACCCAGCTACAGGTTTGATCTTCGCACCCAGCTGAAGATCTTACAATACTAGAAGGCTCTCACACTTGAAACTTCTCTCTCACACAATAGTAATATTTCACAAAAATACTACTGGATCAAAAATAATATCATAACAACCCAAAGTAACAAATTGAACCAGGTCCTTTATACCTTTATTTATATGTTACAATAGCTCACCGACATCCTTAGGCTGAAACCTAGGTTTCCAAAACCCTAGATACCAGAACCCTAGGTGTCTAAAACCCTAGTTCAACTTGACCCATATTTTTAGGGCTTCGCCAGCTTGTCTTTCCGTTCTTCTTATGTGGTGCTCCAAAGCATCCAACGGTGGATTTTTCCACTTGTTGACCTATCCACGATCCTTCTTCCTTTCTTATATGTCATCCCCGATATTCTTGTCCAACGACTTTATTTCTCGAACTTCGCTCCATATTTTCTTCTCTTTTGTTCACTTTGACCCAATAATAATCACTGTGTCTTCTACAAAGTTCACATTCTCCCTTTTTTTCCTTGATCTTCACATACTTCCATAACCAAGGGCCAACAAGCCCCCAACACTCACCTGTGACTCATCCCAAGGCACTTCAGATTTGATCCTTCTATTTCACTTCGACTTTTGACTTCGCAATGCAACCTCTACTTTTTGTTCTATGGATCCTTTTCCTCCTTTGTGAAGAATGTATTTTTTGTGTCTGGTACCCAATTTCAACTACACCTAGTACCTAGACCATTTTCTTGATGCTTCTACTGAGAGATGCAAGGTAGTTGGTTGTTATAGTACAGCTTCAGTAGGATCCCATTCACTAATCCTTCCTTCCACTCCCCATTCAGAGTCTTCAATTGTGCATCTCTTCCCTCTGTATCATAAGCGATCTTGTACAGCCCTAGCCAATGCATTCTAAACTTCCCAGGATGTTTGATGAACTTACTGTCATA
>CBVK0102535919.1:0-10209 GCA_900067695.1 Picea abies | reverse complement strand
AAAGGAAGTTGGTGCTTCCAATGAATGTAATTCTTCAATACATATAAGAAAAATCATTCTATGGTTTTCTCCCGATTTGGGTTTCCACGTAAAACACTGGTGTATTGTGTATGTGTATGATTGTTCATTTGTTCATTGCTTATTTACTCTGCATGTATTAGATGATAATGATTCACTGATATAGCACTTGGATTATATGGTTAAAAAGGGATTAAATTTCTCTATTACTGATTCACCCCCCGTCTCAGTAATCCAACAAAATGTAGATATTGAATCCAATGGGCATAGGGGAAGAGTTGAGCTTATAGAGATGGATGAAACTATGAGAATCCTACATAGGAAATTGTAGAAATATAGGGTGGATAATGAAAGATGATGAAACCTCATTAAGATATACTTTAGAGTCTGAATATGTTGCACAGGGAAGCCAATAAATACTCTGGCATAAAGCAAGCAACTAGTGCTATAAAAGTGGCATCATCCAGATCCCATGGTGGAAGGGATATTCATAGGGATGATAAGAATTCACTAGGAGAGATCATGCAAACTCAGAGCCAGGGATCATCCCAAGTGTGTCTCCATTCAGGAGGCATATAAGAATGCATGATTCATACATATTACAACTTGAAATCGAGAAAATAAATACACTAACTTCTAATGGAGATCATTGAAATGGAGAATATGTTGAGACTAGGATATTCAAAATGAGGAAATATTTCTAGCTGCATGATCACCCCTCCAGGGAAGAAACTAGATTTGCAACCTACCACTTTCAAGGAAAGGAAATTGTGTGGTAGGATCAGCTTAAGGGACTCAAACACCTTGATGAGAATAAAGTCTCATGGAGGAAATTCAAAGGATATTTCTAGGAGAAATATTTTTCAGAGAATTACTATGAAATAAATATGAAATATTTCTTTGAAATCAAGTTGGGGAGAAAGACAATAGATGAATAGGAGAAGAGTTTCTTTGTGCTAATGAATTATGTTGGCTTCATAAATGATGAGAAGGTAAAAATACAAATATTTATAAGTGGGTTACCCTCCTTCTACAGTGAAAATATACAATATGATAACCCCGAGACTTTGGACGAGGCCATAAGGAGAGCAAGGAATATATATGAGAAGAGAAAAGGGAGGCCAATCTTCCAAAAATATTGGAATGACAAGATTAAGGGTAAGAAGGAGAAAAGGAAGAATATTTTAAGCTTCCCTTTTTAGAGAATGTTTTACAAACAATTCAACAAGGAAAGTCATCCCTGTTAGTACTAGAAGTCTCACCTAGACTGTTGTAGGTGTGAGCCTAATACCCATCATAAAAACTTGTAGGTTTGTATAATAACAGTTTATTTCAAAATGTAGTGAATGGGGCAGGAACTCAATTTAAACATCAACACAAAACTTCCAAGAATATATATCAACAAGCAAGGCTTGAATAGTCTCAGATCAATGTTCAAGATATAAATGGAAAAACTGAATACTTAATAGGAAAAGTAGAATACATGCATCAGGTTACATCAGGTAATTCTGAAACACATATAGTGGAAAACTCATTAAGTAGGAACTTCCTAATCAACAAGACAAATTGATTCAACAACCCATGCACCAGTAAAAACACAAAAAATATTTCATTGCATCAGGAAAAAGTACCAAGATGAATCCTTCACCAATAGCAAGCATCAAAGCAAAGATGAAACATAAAATATGGTAAAAATAAGAAACTGATCATTAACTACTCAAGATTCTTAAGTATGATACATATAATATGGAAACTTTGTTACAACTGAAAAATAAAGATATGAGTCCCAATATCCAACCATGTGAACCCTGTAATGGAGTTACATTACACTTTTTATAGAAAAATACATTTAAAAATATTCTTATAACTCGCCACCTAGCTCCTACATAGGATCCTGCGACTTAGGGAGGCGTGGCAATGAGTAATCAACAAAAAATATAAAAAGATGCTATATTCCAAGATGTTGTTGGAAGCATTGAATGAAACTACAGCCAACTCATTGCATGGAGCTTAACTAAATCTAGATCTTTGGTTCAGGTGTCTTTAGGTGTCCAACTAATTCTTGAGGAGCTATATGAACCTTATCTGACAACTGGAAGCCTTCAACAGATCAAAATCCACGTAACTATCATGTTTGCAGTGCCTACACTACAAGTTCAAAAATAAATAGTTTGCAACACCTTCAACAACATGCATTGCAAAGTTTCCTGTAGGTGTGACTTTTCCCTCAAAACGTGTCATTTGATATCAAAACTGTGCAAAAAACCTTCAAATATTTTTTAGAACTTGCTACAACCTTCTGAATAATAAAGTAACTTGCAAAAAGGAATATAATATGACAATAGAAGTCTAAGAAAAAATCATTCCCGAGGGTCATAAGCCTACAAAATAAAATACATCATGGCTAAATGTTTATGTTGATGCATAAATGATTCCTCATCTCCTTATCCTAGTGGCCACTCATGCCAACATGTCTAGGTTTTGTTTTGCATTTTTTCCCCTCAACTGTTGCACTTCCTCCTTCATATACTTGGTTTCGACTTGATGGGCTCTATTCATCCTATTGTTGGGTTAACTTCTTGGGTTGACCTAGGTTTTGGTCTAAAACAGGTTTCCAAAAAAACCCTCAAAACTATCGGCCCTCCTGGTAAACTAGAAGGCGGCGTTGCACACATGATGCACAACATAGTCTCACCTGAGATAGCTTTGGGGGACTACAATACTCATGTTTTAGTAGCCAAGGAATGAGTGGGGATTTCAGTTGGCTTATTTCTTTCCTTATGTGTCATCCTTGTTAATCATTTATCTACTTCTATAATTCATTCATCTTTAAAGCTATGCATGCATGCTGATATAACTACTTTAACCATTCATTCTTGAGATATTGATTAACATAAAAGTAAAGAATTCATTAAAAATCACATAGAACATAAGGTTTACCATGGTTCACCTCCTCCTAGGGCTACATCCACAAAGATATGTCTTCTCTGTTCTTTTATTTATTCTGCTGCAAAATCTTGCACTGCATGCATTACATCCTCAGTAATACAATCAAAATGAGGGTAAGTACCCTATGTGAGGATGACTATATCACACCATGCTCCTTAGCTTGTGATCTAATCCCCCAAGACTAACATATTAGACTCTACCACAAGAATCATAAAAAAACTTGCTTACAATTATCAACTGACCAACTAACAAATTGACTTCCTTTTACCCAAACCTCCTAGGTTGTTATTGGATTAATCGGTAAGTGTGGACACAAACTGATCTCCCTAGATCCCACTAGATACTAGAAAAAAATAGAACATAATGCACACTTTGCCTTAAACTTCATTATCATATGAACTAATTTAATGAGTTACAAGTGGCATACCTTTTAAATGACGCTTGTCTTCACTAGTGTCGTCTTTGTAGCTCCTTCCTTGAGTTTGCAGAATAGCAATCCTATCTAAGAATCACAAACCAACAAAGAGGGAAAACAAATATACATGTATTCTAATGAAGTCTATGTAATCAAGGAATTATACAATAGAAGACAAGATGCTTATATAAGGAAGAAATACATTACTGTATTAAGTAAATAGAAAGTGAAGAATACAAACCATGCCTTGATGTTGCAAGATCCCCTTTTGATGGTTGTTTTCTCAAACACACACACCTTTTCTCCAATTTCTTGAATGAAGAATATCCACAATCTGACTTGAAGAACCGAAGAAAATCTCTCAAGCATAATCTGAAGTAGAAATATCCATACAATTCTTAGCATATTCAACCTTATCCCTTTCCATGAGATATCCCTCTTTATATAGTGTGAAAGAGATATGGATGAGCATATTAGGATGATCCCACCAAATCAGAGAAGAGAGTAAGATCCAAACCGATCGAAGGCCACCTCATCTTCTAGAAGATCCCCTTCTAGAACATTCAATAAATTTGACTTTTCCCATGCTTTAAGCATCGTTGCACCCTGTGCACAAGCATCATACAACAACATCATAGCCCATGTATAGTGCAGAGTGTGACGATCAGGCATCGTCACACCCCATGCATATAGCGGGGTGCGAAGACCTTCCTTCATATAGTTTTTGGCAGAGGAAATCAAATCACTTTTCTCATGGAGAAAGTCTCTTTTAATATTTTTCTGGGAACATGAACATAAGTTGTGAGGTGATCACTGAGGTGACCAAAATAATGTGTAACATAATTCCCCCCAAAGTATGAATATGGAACTCATGACAGATGAAATACTTTGTAGAATGTGTGTGTCAAAAACAAGGAGCCCATTGATCAAGAACCTGTAAAAAAACAAGAATCTGCATAATATCATACCATTTTTGAGGTAGTCATTCCCATGCTCAGACTACAAGTGAATCTAATCATAAGCTCCAAGTGATTCATGGCCACTAAACATACAATATGGATCCATGTCATCATGATTCAACATAGCCACCAGGAATACACTGTATATCTATGCTCTAAAATAACTCAAATTTAGACATATCCATGAGACAAATAAAGTGGATCTATGTGTCAATACAAATCATGAATAGTATGCCACAACCTGAACCAAAAATATAAGGTCCAAGGTCTTCATTTCCATCGTCTCCAAGTACAAATCTAGCCATGTGATTACAGGTGTTGAATTCGAACATGGTAGAAACCACTTGATTACTGGTCATTAATGAAAACTGTTAACAAGTGCGAAGGAAATAACCATTGATGTCGATGACTCCCAAGGTACCTTAGTACAATCCAACAAATGTTAATAAATGAGTTGAAGTTGAACATTCGATGTAATCTTCCAATCATGGGTCAATGATGTGAACCCACTGTTGAAAGCGAAGAAACATGCTATTGAGGCAAGTAGGCTCTAAGGTACTAAATGATTTCTAAGTCTTGTTTCTGGATAATGAGTTGAATTCGATAGGAAAATATTCATCACAGGAGGGCCTTGATTTATCCCTCATCAATGACACAAAATATGTAACATATTTGAGGTAGATTAGAGTATAAATTTATTCGTAGCTAACACATGTGTTGGCCCTTGGTTATGGAGGGTTGCGAATATTAAGGAAAGAAGCATGAAGTGCGAACTGCGCAGAATAAAATATGACTGTGATTGGGTCAAAGTGACCCAAAGAGTAGAAAAGTAGGAGCGAATTAAGAGAAAGCAAGTCGTTGGACGGGGAGATCGATAAGATAGATCAACAAGGAATATGGATCATGGACAACTCAGCAAGTGGAAAAATCCACCAATGGATGTTTTAGACAACCTCGCAGGAAAGAAGGAAAGACAGGCTGGCGAAGCGTTGAAAACATGGGTCAAGTTGACCTAGGGTTTCAGACACCTAGGGTTTTTGTATTTAGGGTTTTGACACCTAGGTTTCAGCCTAAGGTTGTTCGAGAGTCATTGTAATGTATAAATAAAGGTCAACAGGACCTGGGATGGGTTAGATTATGTGATGATGAGTGATTGTTGTTATTGTTGAGAGAGAAGTATTGTGTGGTGAGAGAAGTCTGTGTTGTAAGATATTCAACTGGGTGTGAAGATCAACCTTGCAGTTGGGTGCACAGGGAGGGGAGAGAAGAAGAGAAATAAAGAGAGATCTGAAAGCTAAGAGTGTAGATATAATTGTATGCTTTCATCTAATATATTATAAAGTGCAGTTATGTGGACCTATCCCTAGAGAGAGGGTGAACCACATATATTTTGGTGTTCTGTGTGATTGTTGTTGATTATCTCTGTCATTTGATATGTTATTATAGTGTTGTTTTGTTAGATCTGAGATATACTATGCGAAGTAGGTTCAAGGATGATAAACAATAACTAGGTTGTTGTGTATTATTGTGTTGGATCCATTTTTCCTTTCCTCTGGTTGTAGACACCTGTGTCCTACAACCCCTATAGCTACTTCAGGTGAGACTTCATCTGCTTCGCAGGTGTTACTGAAAGGGCCAGTAGTTAGGGATTGTTGGTGCACTGTTAGAGTTGAACCTTGTGTCTTCCCCTGTGCCAACAAATGGTTCTATTGCCAGGACCGAGATCTTCTTGAGGGAATGTCAAGTTGGTTTCCATCGAAGACAAAGGTTCAGAAGTGGATAGAAGAACAAGAAAAGGACTTCACAGAAGCCCAGAACAAGAACCCTAATCTTAGCATAGAGGATTGGTTGGGAAAGTATATCTTTACCAATATACATGATATTTTCTTTGGAGGAATTCATAAGGAGCTATACGAGTGGCTAGCCATATTAGCAGATACCCAGTTTGAAATTAGACTTATACCACCTATGGTTTGGACATCGACACTGATCAAGAAGGTCAAGAGAGTTGATAACACCATGTCAAGAGAATTAGATCACTGGTTTGATAGTACCATTGGAGGGTACATTACTGAGTTTTCTATTGATAGAGTAGAATCATATAGCCAAGCAAAGAGATATTTCTTTAAGGGACCTAGAGGAAAATTTTTACATATTCTGAAGTTGCAGATCAAGATGCTGTTGCATGAGAAGAACATCTTGAAGATATAATAATCGGTTGGAATAAAGAGATAATGTTCAAGAAGTCGAACAATGACAACGACACAGACATTGGACACATGCACAGTGGGAGATCATTTAGAGAAGTTCCTCTGGTGAACTTGTTTGAGCAGAATCAAGAACCACCAACATAGGAAGAAGGGTTATACAGTGGAGAAGAAGAAGAGTTATTGAATGAGGAACATTTAGAGTCTGCTAGGGTAGAAGAAGGGAAGACTGAAGAACCTCACCGAGAAGAGTCAAAAACTTTAGGAACTGTGCATAATGTTGAAGTAAGTACTATTATGCCTCATGTTGTTTTAGCAACATTAAGTAACCAGAGTAACCTAAGTTATCAAAGAACTCAGAGCACTGGTACAATTGGTTTAGTGCATACTCAGTCAGGAACCCTAGGAAGATCTATGGTAGATGAGATGAGGTTACCCACCTTTAGGGGAGATGGATTTGAAGATCCTGATCATCATTGGTTCTTATGAGAAGTTGTATGGAGTATTAAGAATGTCAATGACGAAGCTGTTAAGAGAGCTCAGTTTAGTACTACTTTGAGAGACCACACACTGATCTAGTACATGAAGTTCATCCAAGGAGTTGCATAGCCGAAACCGTTGAACAAGATCAAGACTACGCTGATTACCGAATTCAAGAAACCCAAGTCGGAGTCACAGTGCATTACAGAGCTGAAAGAAATTAAGCAGAGAGTATCTGAACCTGTTTGTTAGTTTGATCAGAGGTTTAAGACCCTGACAAGTCATTTGATTTTTCAGATTCTAGATGAACATAATAAAGAATGGTTCATTGTTTCCCTCTTACCACACATCAGAGTGCCCCTGATGCAACAAAAGATCGCTTCACAAGTTGAGGCGTTGGAGATCACCATGAAACTAGAATCAATCCATATGGGAGAATCCAACTCGGGTATGAGTCAAATTTTGAGTCTACTAACTAGCTTGTCACTATAGGTCGAAGATATGAAAAAGGATAAGGGAAAAGATAAAAGAGAATATATTTGGTGTATCAGTTGCAAATCATAGGGCCATGACAAGGAGAAATGTCCTCTATTTCATGAGTACTTGGCTTCAGGAGCTCCGATCCCATTGAAGCAGGTTACTCTACCTTGGTGTGAGGTATGTAGAAATAGACATCGCCATGGTGAATGCTATTACATGAAAAAATATGTCCAGACACCTACCAACATTTGTTGCACATTCTGTAAATCTATGGGGCATGATGAGAAGGATTGTAGGGCTTGTTGTTCCTGAGTTTATGTTTTAAGGCTATAAAACATACCGTCAAGGCATCCATAAATAATTTTAATGAAAAGATTTGGAAATAGGAATCAAAGAAAGATCAGAGAAGATTCAGTTTCTCAACTGTCTCTGTCTTGCTTCCTATTGCTCTTGGATGTTAATGTCTCGCTCAATAGCAACCCATGATTGTTCTAACTAAGCCCTATTGGTCGATGTTTGTAGAATAGTATTAAATAAACTTAGGGCAATGCTGGTTTGATCTTGAAGGCCCGGTTCTACGTTAGGTTGTCTGCTACTAGGGACAGTCATGGATGAAAAAATTAAAAGGTTTATAAATGGGTTTTTAATCAATTGGTTACTTCATATTTCCAGAGATTAGATTAAGGAAAAAAATTTTAAAATCTAAAACAATAATGTAAAAACACATTCAAGGCCATTTCCTGGTTTTGTAACAATTTTGAAATTGTAAACAACAAAACACAATACATAGAAATATAAGGCTTTTATCAAGAAAGAATATTATATTTCTATTGACAATGATAAAGAAAAATAAGGTTTCTAACAGAGTTAAATATTAAGGAACAAAAGGTTTTACAGGTCTTAAAATTACCAAAGCAATTTTAGAGGAAAGACTGTAACACATTCAACATCCAAACCAATCTGAAATAATAAACAACAATGTATATAAATTCAAATCGATTACTTGTTAGAAAAACATTTAAAAGGAGAATTTAACAAAGCATGATAAACAGGGGAAGACACATAGTTACAAAGTTGCAGGATCCAGAATCTCGTTTGCGATTTATATTCCGATGAACTTCAAAACTGAAATTACAAAAAATGACTATCTCCCAAATTTCTGAAGCCTTTTCTCAGCCTCTTGAAAATATATTTATACCTTTTCTTTAAAGTTTCACGTTGGTGACTAACCAACTCCCTAATATTACGGTTACATAAAATAATGTCAACCGTTTACAATTTTCTTTTAAAATTCTAATAAAAACATTTAAAAGAGTTTTAAGTTTGCGTTGATGAACTTTCTTTCTCTTTTTCCACGCACTGAACACATTTTCCCAAAAAATTTACTAAGATCCTGGGAGCTTCGGGTATTTCATTTGCTTCAAATGAGAAAAATCTCCTCTATAATTCGGGTAACCGATTTTCTATCATACTTTCTGTGAATTTAACTGTTTTCAACTTTAAACTCGAAGTCACCATCCACTTGTTAATCTCTGTGATGTTTATCAATTTGATGTTTGAAATTTCTGCTTTCTTTTCCTCGAGCTCTTCTCTAAACCTCAGTTGATGCTTGGCTATATTGACTTCACCTAACAACCCATAACAACCATCTGTTCCAATATTTAATGAATCTTTTTCAATGAGATCGAAGATTCCTTGGCAATCTTCTTTAACTTCTTTTGTGATTCTTTTATATTCAGCCAATTTTGATTCCCAGATTTTTATCATTATATCCCCTTTTACCTGTTTAGAAATAGATAATTTCTTATTTTTTCCAATTTCTTCTTTTAATGAGGAAGCCACTGCTTTCTGAAAAGTAGTCCTTGCTGCCTTCGGTTCTCTTTCTTTTTGGAACACATTTTGCATGGACTTATTTGATTCCTGAAAATAATTCTGAATTATTTCCAGATTCCATAATACTTTTGTTGTTCCTCCTCTATCCTTGCATATATTTCCTATGCCTGTGTCCTGAAATGTCCAAGTTCAACTACTTGGTTAGTAATAAAATTAATCTTATCATGCAACTGTTTATTTTCTTCTCCTAGCTTTTGAACTTGTTCCTGTGTGACCTGTATTAGATGTTTTGCCTCATCTAAATCTTTATTTAATTTTTGGATTTCTTGCATATCTTTGAGTCTAGCTTGTTCTAGACACTTTTGTATTCCCCAACCAATATTTTTTTCATTTTCCTTCAGTCTGTCTTGCAGCTGGGTTATTTCTTGATCCTTCTATTCAAGCATAGTTGTTAGGTTTCCTATAGAATATATATTAGTTGATGCTATAGCACCCATTGTTCCTGCTAGCTCTGTAGCGAGCTCTCCTTCCTTGAGTTTCTTCCCATCTATGATAACTCTATGCTTCTTAATCTATCTTTCTCCTACATGATGAATTTCCTGTTTCAAGACAACTCTTCTCTTTTTGCTGAAAAAATAATCTGACGAGGGGATCTCATCTCTTGAAATCGGCTCTAGGTGACTGACATACAAACATCCTTCATGAGGAGTGTTGAAACAGAACTTAAATTTTTACTTTAAGAACAAATTTTTTTTTTTTGATACCATGGAGTATTTGCGCTTTTTAAATCTTTGTAAAACGAAATTTTCATATTTAAGGAATTCTGAAATACACTTGGGGTTTATTTTGGGAAAAAGATGGCTGAGAA
>CBVK0102535805.1:0-12228 GCA_900067695.1 Picea abies | reverse complement strand
TTGGAACGATACTTTGATTTTCTTACTTATAATCACATACCTAGAAGTTCTAATCATGTATCTGATGCATTTGCTAATTATGTTTTATATAAGAATTTTTCACATAACTAAATTAAAGAAAACACATTCATGCATGTACACATTTTAGATTATATAAGTAAAGTCGAATGCCAATTTTTTATATTTCATCTTTTCAGAAAATATGGTGTCATAGTACAAAATGGGGATCACACCCTCAAAATACATATCTGGCCGACATATATATATATATATATATATATGACCATGGAATATATGCCTGTGTTGATGGATGCATATCATGATAGCATAATATGACGTTTCTGAGATGTCAGAGGAGTCACAACCATGCACGAGGCACACCCACCACCTTCTGTTGCATAGCCTTTGGGAGATCCTCCACTTGAACCATAGGAATCTTGTGCGTCAATCGAGACAGACTCCCCTGCATATTCTACAACACTCTCTCCAAATCTCCTCCCACATGCTCATCTCCCTGGCTCCTCCACAAATGTCATGGGAATCCATCTGGTCGTTGTGTACCTGCATCTATGTGACAAAGAAATTGTTAATACTTGATACCATACACAAATATTTGTGTTTTTTATTCTTTTTGAAAATCACAAAAAAATGAAATATATAAAAACATTTCTTACCAATATCATTGTAGGCAGAACCTGGTGGAAAAGGAATATTTGGATCCCCTCTATATTCAATCCCAACATAAGAGTAGTTGTCAATGGTTGTGACCTATCGAAGCCACCAGAAAAATAACTCATCATTGTAGGGGATTGCACCCTATCTTCCTCATCACATTGGTCCACAGTGACATGGTTGGATCATGTGGTTCGTGTGGAATGATATCTACTATAGGGTTCAATCTTGGAACCCACTCAAAGAAAAATTACACAGAATAGTTGCAAATCGAAAGTTTCTCTTTCTTCCAAATTTGCAATCCGTCAACTGGCTCTTCATGTTATCCGGCAGTGAGGTACACCAGTCATAAACTGTGGGTAGTAAACACTCCATCGCATAGAACATGAGTGGCATTGAGTCCTGGTGTGATGATTTTGACCTCGAGATCCATGTAATAACAAGTATGATGGTATTTAAACTCAGGTTCTCAATCTCCCTGAAAGGGAGCTGGTTCCCTGCTTTATATGTGTCTGCAAATCAGTGGGTGGTGTAAGCGCTCTGTAAACTTCATTTGGCTAAGAAAACGAATGAAAGAGGCAACCTACAAACCAACTTTGAGGCTTGAAACTAGCCTTTCGGAACTAGAGAGGGCTCTCTCTGGAGACTTTGTTTCTGTATAGAATATGGCTTTAAACTATCGGCTAGATTTAACACCTTTAAAAAATATTTTTTGGTTCTATTGGCGAAAGAAATCAAGACCTTGGGCTATGGAGTCGATTTAAGAAAATGATAGAAACAAATGACTTAGTGACTGAACTTGAGAGGATAAAGGCTAAGTAAGAAATGGTCTTTCAATTAAAAATCATTGTGTGTGGCGGGAGAAAAACACATGAAGCAACTCGGAGCATCGCTGGGGATGAATTTAGATTTCACTTAGAAGAAGCACAATCGTCTAAATGACGCGAATCAAGAACACTTCACAATGAATTCTAGATTCGAAATCATGTTCCGATTTAGACAAAATATAGATATGAATATAAAGAACACAGGAAAGCACGTATGCAAAGAGAGAGTACAATACATCAAACTGCTACAGTTAGAATATTTTTGTCAAAGCTTTAGGAATTTTGCATTAAGTTTCAGTCGAATTCAAAATCTACATTCAATAGTCACTGTCTACACTATTTTTCCAACCAACCTGGCTTACATTAGTCACTGTCTACACTATTTTTCCAACCAACCTGGCTTACATTGAAAATAAGAAATATATAGCCTCAGGGTGTGTCGCTCGGGCTACCCTACTTTCTAACTACTACCCCTAGGAATTGGAATTTGACTATTCTCTGCTGGATGACTCTTCGCATGGCATTTTGCTAAAAATAAAAACTAACTGTACTCGGTTGCATTGTAACCGCTCATCTTTTCCACGACGGTTTGGTCATCTACAATATTTTGTTGTTAGAGGGTGATGTGTCGATGATTTCCTTTGACAGGGTATCTGGTCGATCCAATGCTCTGTTAGACTCTTGCCACCCATTGTAACGACCTTGATCTTTCCACGCGATCGTTGGCTGGAGCGTAATATGGCAGTGACTACAGACTATTGCAGGTGTTTCCAAAATCCAATGCTCTGTTAGACTCTTGCCACCCATTGTAACGACCTTGATCTTTCCACGCGATCGTTGGCTGGAGCGTAATATGGCAGTGACTACAGACTATTGCAGGTGTTTCCAAAATGATGATCCCATTTAGGGAACGATGCCTCTCTTCAACTATCGTCCGTCCAACATACACAAGTCATTTTCAATAGATGGGATTTCAGCGTTGCACGTCATATTCTTTCTGCATGGGTATCTATCAAAATATCTATTCCTCAGTGGAAAAAAAAACATGGGAAGGCAAAATCCATGCCGCGTCTGAGGAGACAAAAATGGAGTTGGTTAATCATGCTTCCCAATTAATCTACAATTGGGACATCCACAATGTTCTCCTGAGAGAGTAGTTTTGACTTTTCGTATTCATTACTTGCCTTTATAGAACTACGTTCCATCTCAGCTTCTTCTGTGCGCTGGCCAGAGCTGCGCGGGCGTTTTCTAGCGCCGATCCGCATTTCTTGAAGTTCTTTGCATTTATTTCTTCTGACACCCTTCGTGCTTCACGCAATTGGATGATTGTATCTTGGGATTCCCTGATCTATCTCTTGAGCCACATCACGTTTCCCTCTCGGATATGTGGTGCTGATGCCCATCACGTTTCCCTCTCGGATATGTGGTGCTGATGCCTTGAGGGTCTTCATTGCTAACTGGTGTCTCAGTTCTCGGTTATCTTGGTACAACTCAACAATAGTGAGCTGCGCTTTCTTTAGTTGCTGCGACATTTCACGAAGATCTGTTCCTTCAGTGTCTATCCTTCTCCTTCTGTCACAGGCTTCTCAAATGGGACATTCGATAGGTTCCAATCGAATGGTGCACATGAGTAATTCTTTGACAGTCGATTTTGCACGCGTCTCTTTCGGGACCTGGGCCTCCTCGGTCTCTTTGTTCTTTCTTGGCTTGCCCTTCTTTCAGAGTATCAACTACTGGGGAGATGTGGATGCCAATGTATTTCCTTCTTCCACGGTCCTTCTTATTTCTACCTCCGTGTAGTGAGATGTTACTTTTTCTGCCAGTAGAGGGGAATCCCCTTTGGGGTCCCAAGACCTTGGGCTATGGAGTCGATTTAAGAAAATGATAGAAAAAAATGACATTGTGACTAAACTCGAGAGGATAAATGCTAAATGAGCAACAATATTTCAATTAAAAATCGTTGTGTGCGATGAGAGAAAAAAATATGAAGCAACTCGAAGCATCACTGGGGATGAATTCGGAGTTCGCTTAGAAGAAATAGAGTTTGTCTAAATGGAGCGAATCTAAAGCACCACGCGGTGAATTCTAGATTCAAAATCATGTTTTGATTTAGACAGAAAATACATATGTGAATATAGAAAACACAGGAAAGCATAGACACAAATAGAGAATACAATAAATCAAACTGTCACCGTTAGAATATTTTCATCAAAGCTTCAAGACCTTTGCATTAAGTTTCAATTGGGTCAAAATACAATACATCAAACTGCCACCGTTAGAATATTTTCATCAAAGCTTCAAGACCTTTGCATTAAGTTTCAATTGGGTCAAAAATACATTCAATCGTCATTGTCTACACTATTTTTCTAACCAACCTAGCTTACATTGAAAAGATGGAATATATAGACAAGGGGGTGTCGCTCGGGCTACCCTACACTCTAACTACTTCCCTTTGTCAGATGACTCTTCATATGACACTTTGCTAAAAATAGAAATTGACTGTACTCGGTCGCATCATAGTCGCTTGGCTTTTGCCACGATAGTTTAGTCATCAATGAGATCTCATCGTTAGAGAGTGATGTGTTGATTCTTTACTTTGACAAGATATCTGGATGGTCGAGTTCTCTATCAAACTCTTGCCACCAGTTGTAATGGCCTTGATTTCTATCGTGCGATCACTTGTTGGTGCGTGCATGTGTTGGGTGACTATAGACCGTTACAGGTGCCTCCAAAATGATGACCCCAACTAGGGAAAAATGGATTTCTTCAAACTGCCACACATCTAACGTACACCTATCATTTGCAATGGATGATATTCCATCGTTGTGCATCGTATGTTTTCTGCACGAGTATCTATCAGAGTCCCTACCTCCCGGTATGAAACAGGATGCGGGGAAACAAAATCTGTGCCATGTCTGAGAAGACAAAAAACATAGTCAGTTAATCATTCTTCTTGTCTCATCTATATTTTTGATACCCAAAGCATTCTCTTGAGATACCAATTGTTCCCTTTTAGGTTCATCACTTGCCTTTGCATAACCATGTTCCCTTTCATCTTCTTCTGCATGCTAGCCAGAGCCACATGTACTTTTTACATGGTCGGTTCACATTCCTCTCTTCCAACATCCTTTGTGCTTCGTGAAGTTGCATGATTGTATCTTGTGCTTCCTTGAGTTGTCTCTTGAGCCAAGTCACATTTCCCTCACGGCCTTTTGATTTTGATGCTTCGAGGGTCTTTGTTGCTAACTGTTGTCTCAGCTCTTTGTTTTCCTGTTATAGCTCAACAAAAGTGATTTTCACTTGCTTCAGCTGTTGCAACGGCTCATGAACATCTGTGCCTTCAGTGTCTATCCTCCTCTTTCTGCCCCAACCTTCTCAACTTATAACTTCGACAGGTTCTAGCCGAATGGTGCGCGTGAGTAACTCTTCAGTGACCAACTTTGCGGGTAGCTCACTCGAGACTTGGGTCTCCCCATCTTCCTTGTTCTTCCTTAGCCTGCCCTTTCTCTGGGGTATTGGATGTTGGGGGGACAGGGCTTCCAATATATTTCATTCCTCAACATCCCTTCCTGCTTCAGTCTCTGCATGGTGTGATGTTATCCTTTTCGTGGGTAGAGGAAAATATCCTTTTGGATCCTTGTGGATTCCCACTATAAGTAGAAACAAATCCCAGTTGTTTCCCAATCACCTTAACTTCTAAACTATGAGAAATTTATGCAGTGAGACATGAGATAGTTTCCTCTTCAGCTAATATGCTTCATCCCGAGCATTGTTTGCCATTTCTCGGAGGCTTTGGTGCAAGAAGAAGGGAATATTTAACGGTCTCCTTTATGTGAAATGCATTAACAGTCTAAAGTGATGCGAATGGATTCTATCAAACCTTCCCTCACAGGTGAAATATTTCCTAATTACTCCCAATAATTTATGAAAGGGCTCCTGCAAATATCTACTTGGAACGCCCATTTCGACTTTCCCACCTAAATAGTCTTGCCTTATGAAGTCTTCATAGTACCGCGCGTCCAAAGGCATGCCTTTAAAAAACCTTTCACCTCGCGAAGGGATCTCTGTTGTAGCTGACATAGTTTCCTTTGTCACCTAGAAAACAACAACTACAATTACTGCACGGGACTTGTCGAACCTGAGTGCGAACTGTTTCAATAGTTTCATGTTGAATCCTTGGATTTTTCTGCAAAAGGTCATGCATCCGACTTGTTCAAAATACACCCTGACCTCTAGATCTTTGTTGACCAATGCCAAGATTTGAGGATCAGTCCCAACATTCCTGCCACTTCGCGCACCCTTCCTTATGTTCTGGGATGTCTTCATGGTGCAACATGTATTTTTTCTATGTGTGGTGGATTTGGCACGAGCCAAAGGCAGTAATCTCAATTGACCTAGGCTTGCGAGAAGAATTATAGCCAGTGCATAAACTTGGCTGGTGAACAAAACACATGTAGAGCACTCAGAATTTATAATGAGATGGGTGAGAGATGAAAACATGCCAGGGGACACTGAATCCATGGTGGCTAGAGGTTTCGAAGCAATCTCGAATATTTTTGTAGTACATCCACGTGAAGGGTACACTTCAGAGTATGCAAAGTACAACTGATAAGAGCTATAGAGCATATGTGATACGAGCGTCGTGATTTTTCATTCTTTCTGACGTCATAATGAGATGATGATGGTCACTTCGTCTGCCCATGCAATTTCCATTTAACAACTTTCCTCAACCTTAGGCACATAAGACCTTCTCTTCTGATAAGACCCGATTATTTGGGAAAATACCTTTACCCCTTACACATTTTTTGGTTTTGACATCCCTTCCCAACTCCAAGGGTAAACCAAACACTTGCTGAGTTTGACCCATTCATTGTTCAATACCTGACCTCACATTCTTTGACACACAAACTCTGACTCGAATAAGACTGTATCTAACTAAAAATATGATAGCGTTAACAGATGGCTCCAACATGGATGTTATCATCCTAGTTAGGTGGAAAATAACAACAGACCAGGTTCCTGACCATTGGGCCTTATTCGACTTCTAGACTTTGAAACAATGGAAAAAAAAAACTCAACCTAAACCTTATTGACACAGTTTCAACCAGACTCAGCATAAACTTAGGGCCTTCACTTGAGGCTTCAATTTTTTGCTGACACACTGACTAGAAATGCCTTCTTTGAAACCAAAAAATAAAATGACTATTTACAATGACATGAGACTTAAATGGACTTTGTTGCATGAGATAGTGTTTGAGAAACCTACCATTTACAATCCCCCCAACCAGTGGACTCTCCATTGAGTTCTTATAACAGATATGTGTTGTTCCCATGATACAAACATATTCTGAAAGGGCCCATCCAAAGATGATTGAATTTTTTGTGCTTTCCCTTATCTTTGTTCCTCACGTCCCACTTTAGGACTAGATCCTCCACCTAAAATTTCTCCTGTTTAGAGTGCTTGTCAAAATTTTTCTTCATCCTGTCCTGGTGAAGTTATGATCAGTTGTATCCCTGCTCCCTCATTTTCTGCACATGAATAAATTGATTTATCCTTCTCTATGTGTCATCTAGATCGACCTCTTTCTCTTGCAGCAACGTCCTGATGGGCAATCCAAGAAAGGTAGGGAAAATAGCATTTGCACCATATACAATTTGGAATGGTGACATGGATATGGAATTTTTGGTAGTGACTTTGTCTACCCACAATGCGTAAATAAGTTTATTTTGCTAGGCCTTCTTATTATCCTTCAGGAGTCTTTTAATGATCCTGGTTAAGTCTTATTAGACAATTCTGCTAACCCATTACCTTGTGGGTATTACACTATAGAATGTCCCAGGGTTATATTGTAATCCTTGCAAAAATTATCCATTTTATTGGACTTAAATGGGACCACGTTATCTGTGATGATCTTGATAGGGCACCTGAACCTAGACGGGATGTTGGTCTCCAGAAACTGATTGATGACTGCATCAGTAGCATGCTTTGTTGGAATTGCTTTGATCCATTTTGTGAAGTAATATGTGGTCGTAAGTGTCCATCTGTGATGCGTCGAGGATGAAAGATGAATCTATTCTATAAATTCTAGGCCCAATTGCATGAAAAATGTTTCGACCGATATCGGTTTTAGCGACAGGGGTTGCATCTTTCTCCTTCCATCGAAACTCTGACACTCATGGAAATTGGAAACTTCTTTGTACACGTCTTCGAATATGTTGGGAAAATAGTAACCCGCTCTTAGAATTTTATGCACTGTGGTTTTATAGTAGTGATGTCCCCCATAGTCACCTTTGTGGAATTATTTGATGGCCTGTTCCGTGTCATCTTCTAGTAGGAAAATCAACAATATCCCTCCCAGATCTTTCCAATATAGTGAGTTATCCAACATGCAAAACTTAGTAGCTTTGATCTTTAATAATCTGTCCTTGTAACCCTGGAGGAGCTTGCATATTTCTCAACACATAAATGATGTTCATATACCAAGGTGAATTGATGAACTTATGAGACACTTGCGCAGTTGTTTCTTCCTAAGGATTCTCTGACAGATTAGAAATGAAGTTGATCTATTGCAGTTCAATTGCACCATCAGTTTTGTGAGGCCCTATCCCTTGATAATCTTTGTGGGATTGGTTTCGAGGTCATATTCCAACATGGCCGTGATCCGCTTACCCCTTCTTCCCTCAGGGTTAGGTTGACCCAGGATATCCTTGAATGAGTTGTTGGGCACATAAGCGATAACGTGGGAATGTAATATGTAAGTCATGAAGTCCTTTAGGGATTTCACTAAGGTGTATGCTTTTTTCTCCATAATATCATACCTCAGTGGAGAATCCCTCAATGCCCTATTGAAATAGGATATAGGTTTCTCAAAGTTCAGATCATATTTCTGTAATAGTACGCCAATAATGGTATGCTTCGAGGCGAATGAGAACAAGATGAATTCCTTTGTGAAGTCTGGGTTGGCCAACACAGGATATTTGGTTAGCATTATCTTGATATATTCAAATTATTTTTTGGATTCGAGGTTCCATTTGATATCGTTCCCCTTTTTGAGCATGCCGGTGATATGTTTTATAATTTCTGCTAGGATCAGGATGAATCTTCTCAAAAAATTTACCTTTCCCAAGAAGCACTACACCTCCTTCTTGCTGCACGTTGTGATGCTTTTTAGGATTCCTTCTACCCTGCTGCAGTCTATCTTTATACCCTCCTTCTAGATGATGTGCCCCAACATTTTCCCTTCTCGCATTCTGAAATGTGATTTTTTCGGATTCAAAGATATGCCTAACTTTCTACATTTTTGGAAGACTTTCTTCAAATGTCCAAGGTGTTGTTCACCGGAGTCAGAGTACTCTCTGATGTCATCTAGATAGATCAAGATAAATATATCCTCTTCCTCTAAAAATTTTATGTACATCACCCTCTGGAAAGTATCTCCAGTGTTCATAAGGTCGAATGGCATCTTAGCATACATGAACACCCCCCATGGTGTCATGAAGGTTGTCTTTTCCCGATCATCTAGGTGTACCATGACCTGATTGTAACCTGAAAATCCATCCAACATAGACATCTTCTGGGACCCAACTACCTTCTATAGAATGTAGTCCATCTCAGGTAGAGGGTAGTTCTCCTTGAGTGAGACTTTTTCAAGTTCCTAAAATCCATGCACAACCTTATTTCGCCATTCTTTTTCCTCACAGGCACCAGGTTGGAAAACCATTTTGAAAACCTTAAAGAAATGATAATTTTGTCTTTGAAAAGTTTCTTTACCTCTTTTTTTATTAGCGACAGCAGGAGGGGATTTATCCTTATTAGATTTTTCTTGAAAGGATTTTGGTCTTCCTTGAGGGGAATGACGTGTTGAATCACTTTAGTGTTGTAGAGGCTTTGAAAAGTTTCTTTACCTCTTTTTTGATTAGCGACAGCAGTAGGGGATTTATCCTTCTTAGATTTTTCTTGAAAGGATTTTGGTATTCCTTGAGAGGAATGACGTGTTGAATCACTTTAGTGTTGTAGACTTTCAAATCGTCATAGCTCCAGGTGAAAACGTTGGGAAAATATTTCATGAGCTTGACATAGTATTGTTTGACCTCTGGACTATGCGTCTTTGATAATTTGATTATCTTCGGATTATCTTGGGTCCCGCTATTGAAATACTTGACATCCTTGTCGTTTGGAGTGATCTTGGGATTTCTAGCCACATCGTTTTCATCAAACATCTTTTCCAACGGAACTAATCCCTTTGGGATGATATTATTCTTTAGCTATACTCTGTCCCTCCCAAATATCTGGTTCTGCAAAGGGTCTCCATTATTGTGCACATCCATGCTTTCATCATCATCGTAGCAGCACTAGTCATCAACGTTTATATTAGAAAACTCGTCGCTCATTTGGACAAATATCTCCACCTGTTTGTCATCCTCAAACACTTGCCAATGCTTGATATTATTGGGAATGACTGACATGTGTTTGACTTTGACCTCATACTTTCTATTGGGGAAAATGGGAATTTTAAAAACTGAGGCCGAGGCTCATACTTTCTATTGGGGAAAATGGGAATTTTAAAAACTGAGGCCGAGGTGGCCAAGGCATCCATAATTTCATTCTACCCCTTAGGATGGACGATAAATTATACTCCAAGAATTCTTCAATGAGGGCCAACACTAGGTTTCTGTACTCTCTGAGTCTAGTGTGCTTGGATTGATATATTCCTTTCACTTGGTTTATGACAAGCTTGGAGTCCCCATGCATCACTATCCTCTTTGCATCCAACTCTTTCAAAACTCTCAGGACCAAAATCAATGTCTCACACTCATCCATGTTATTTGTACATTCAAAGGTGAGTTTGTATGAGCAGAGTTTTGTTCCCACTTTAGGAGGACATATCCATACACCATCCCCTACCCCTTCCTTGCTAACGGATCCATTGAAACTCATGTTCCATATCATGTTCTCTGCATGGTTCCTCGGGTTTGCGCACTCTTCTAGTCATTGTGTGGCTTTATCATTGACAGTGATGACAACTATCGGTTCTTCCTCTTCAAAACTCAGGTCATTGTAAAATATGGAGGAGTCGATATCAATGTCTATGGAGTAGATAGGGTGGTTATTCGGCTGTGTCTTACTACTCACCATGTATTTCAGCAGTACTTCTCTGTATAACCATCTCCCTTGGTCGAAGACAAGAATGGTGGTGTATGACATATTCATCTACAGAGTTCCCTTCAATTTCGCAGCCCATGACCTGGATAATAGCATGCCAAATTTAGGGGGTATATTGGCCACGACCACGTCCATAACCAAATTCTTAGAAGGGATTTGGGCCAACGACACAACCAAATCTTTGATCAGACCCAAAAATTTCACTTTCCTTGAATCAAAAGAAAGAATATCCTTATAGGGCCTGGTGATGTCCAAACCCAACTCATCCATGATCAACTTGGGAATGAGATTGTGTTACGTACCCGAATCCAACATGGAGTTATGAAAGGTCATGTCATGGACCTTGAGACTAACATAGAATGGGGGAACGTCCTCAGTATCGCCTATCTCCTCCACGTGCGGACCAAACAAAATGGAAAAGTGATCATCGTGGACGTTCAAATGGTCAGGATTCCCCCCCATCTTTAGCATTTTAATAATCTAATCCTGATATTCTCCTTTCTTGATGAGTTCCCTAAAAGGGATGAAGATTTTAATCTTGGCCATTTCATTCTCAAAGTTAAATAGGGGAGAGAGATTTTCTACCTCCTTGATGCATGTCTCTCGACTTGTTTCTAGCACTTTCCTTGGAACCTCCTCCTTTTAATTTTCCTTTTTGGTCGCATCCTTGGTTGGGTTGTCTTTCTTTAGTTAGATTGTGGAAGGGGTATCCACCGAAGGTTTCCTTATGGGATTTGTCTACTGAGGTTCTATAGACACATTTTTTCTTCTGAGGTTGTATTGATTTTGGAACTAAATGATGGCATTGTGATAAACCTTCCTAAATTCTTCCATTTCCCAAGACAGTGTACCATCCGTCTCCAACATAATATCATCATTTTATCTCATGTATTGATCATGTTCTCCCTTCGTCAAGAACATATGTGTGTCCTTATCATCATAGAAATTCATTTGATATTGGAACGTTTGATCAAAATCTTCGTTTGCATAATTGTTTTGGAAAGGGGGCCTGATTTTTTGGTGTCCCTAGTATCTTTGTTCCCTTTTCCTGATCTATGGGACCATACCTCTTCTAGGGTTATGATTCTTGGGCTGGGGGTCATGTTTTTCTTGGGTGAAGGGCTTGTTTTCGAAGGAAATTATTTCCATCAGCTTCTCCATCATCTTCATCATCAAGTTGAAATTGTCCTATGAGGGTCGAGAAGTTGATGGCTCTACATCCCCTTGGGGTTTATTCCCGCCTCTTTTGAAGCTTTATTTGATCTTTCTCAATGCCATCAAGTTTACCTCAACTTCGAATGTGTCACTCATCATGGCGTCTAAATTTTCATATCTTCTTTCCATTAATAGTAAGGATAAATCATTTTCAAAGGAGTCGACGTATCGCAGTTGCACAGCCTCGGGAGGCAGATGGAATTCTACGGGAATCGAGTTGTAAACCCTCATGAAACAAGACGATAAATCTTTCACCGTCTCCTCCGGTGATCTCTTCATATTGTTGTATTGTGTTAGCAAATGCAAAGGATTCTTTTTGTCTCCCCATCTAGTAATGAAAGATGTTTCAAA
>CBVK0102535801.1:0-20081 GCA_900067695.1 Picea abies | reverse complement strand
CTTACCTCTTCTAGTTTCATTAAAGCATTAATTCGGTTTTCCAAAGGGGGGCAGTCCTCTTCCTGTATTTTCTGTGATAGTTGTAGTGAGGGAAGAAGAATGTGTGATGGCATAATTGCTTCTCTACCATAGACGAGAAAAAAGGGAGATTTACCTACAACGGTTTTTGGTGTTACCCTATCATCCCAGATTGTGTTTAACAGTGCATTATGCCAGTTTTTGTAATTCTCAGATACCATTCTCTTGATGATTTTAATCAAATTCTTATTAGTTGATTATGCCAATCCATTGCCCTGTGGGTAGCAGCTGGTAGAATACATCAATTTAATTCCTTTTTATAGAGATAACTCGCTCATCTCAAGAGACGAAAAATAAGAAGCGTTATCGAGTACTAAACAGTTAGGGATACCAAAACGAGTGATAATATTCAAATTTAAAAAGGCGATTACCTGACTGGTATTCACAGTTCTTAATGCGGCAGCTTCAGACCACCTTGTGAAATAATCTGTGGTTGTTATGATAAACTTATGCTGCTGTGAGGATGGCGGATTTGTTGGACCTATAATATCAAGGCACCACTGCTGAAAAGGGGATTCTACTGAAACAGTTTGCAGAGGAAAGGCTGATTTTTGTATCCACCCAGATGATTTTTGACAAATAATACACTTACAGCACAAGGCATGGGCATCTCTAAAAAGTGTGGAAGGCATGGGCATCTCTAAAAAGTGTGGGCCAGTAATAACTGGCTCTCAAGACTTTATGGGCAGTGGTGTCACCACCAAAATGCTCACCAGCTTCTCCTGCGTGCAACTCTAGCAAGATTTTTTCTGCTTCGTCTTTCTCAAGACAACATATTAGTACGCCATCAAAGTTTTGATGAAACAGAATACCATTAACCAAATGAAAGGAGGCAGACTTTAATCTTAACATTGTTCTCTTAGTGGGATCCAGGTGACGGGGGCTGACCCATGTTCAAGACAAAACTTTATATCATCATACTAGGGACTGACAGAGCTTTGTGCACAACAGATTGCATTTTGATTGTGATGTCCTAGGTTTGATATATCATTTTCTTCTTGTTGTCCTACTACTGAATCAACAACTAAATTTCATAACCCTTGGTCTCTCACTATATAAGCTGGGGTAATTTCTATGTCGTACTCCTATAAGGAGGTAACCCAATTCGCCCTTTTTTCTCCTAACTCTTTCTGCACTAACAGATTCCTGACAACTGGGTAAGGGACAATAACTTTGGTCCTAGATTTCAAAAGATAAGATCAGAAGTGCTTGACTTCTTTGAAAACAGTGTAGGCTTATTGATCTACCACTGAGTAATTAAGTTTCGTGCCTTTGAAAGAAGAGCTCATAAAGGCAATGGGTACTTCATTGTTTTCAAGGTTCTTTTGAGTTAGGATGGCAGCGTAGGAACGATCAGAAGCAAAAGTGTAGAGCGTGAAGTCTTGTGAAAATTTGGGACTCATGAGAGAAGGAGTGTTTATTATGGCCTTTTTTATTGCATTAAACGCTTGGTTTTCTAAGGTTCCCCAATGATATTGTGTGTCTTTCTTAATTAAATTTTGTAAAGGTCTAACCATTTTGGAGAAACTGGGGATGAATCTCCTGACAAAGATTATCTGGCCTAAGAAAGGCTGCATAGATTTTTTGGATGAGCGAGGAGGAATTTTTTAGATGACTTGAGTCCTTTCGGGGTTGATAATCATCCCTTTGCTTGACACACTACACTCTTTCCCTACACGACGCTCTTCCGATCTCACCAATGGGTACTTCATTGTTTTCAAGGTTCTTTTGAGTTAGGATGGCAGCGTAGGAACGATCAGAAGCAAAAGTGTAGAGCGTGAAGTCTTGTGAAAATTTGGGACTCATGAGAGAAGGAGTGTTTATTATGGCCTTTTTTATTGCATTAAACGCTTGGTTTTCTAAGGTTCCCCAATGATATTGTGTGTCTTTCTTAATTAAATTTTGTAAAGGTCTAACCATTTTGGAGAAACTGGGGATGAATCTCCTGACAAAGATTATCTGGCCTAAGAAAGGCTGCATAGATTTTTTGGATGAGCGAGGAGGAATTTTTTAGATGACTTGAGTCCTTTCGGGGTTGATAATCATCCCTTTGCTTGACACAATGAATCCTAAGAGTTTACCTTGTTCTATTGCGAATATAGATTTTTTTAGGATTCAAGGAAATGTCATATTTACGACATCATTGTAGAACAACTCTCAAATGAGCTAGATGATCATTTTTTATTTTTGAAAATACAGTAACATCATCTAAGTAAACTACAACGGAATGATTGATTAAGCCTCAGAAAGAGATGTCCATTACTCTCTGAAAAGTGGCACCGACATTAATCAATCCAAAGGGCATTTTCCTATAAGCGTAGGTGCCCCATGGAGTGCGGAAGGTAGTTTTAAGTTGGTCTGGAGGAGATAGCAGGACTTGGTTGTACCCTGAGAAACCATCCAATAAAGATAGCCTCTCAAAACCAGATATCTTTTGAAGGATCTGTTCCATGGGTGGGACAGGGTAGTTGTCTTTATTAGACTTTCTATTAAGGTTTCAGAAATTGACGCAAAGTCAGATTTCCCTACTTTTCTTCTGGACAGGGACAAGGTTAGAAACCCATTGAGTGTGCCTAACTGGGAAAATTATCTTAGCATTCAGGAGTTTATTTAATTCTTTTTTGATGGCCAAGCTTAGGGTGCATTTTTCTTAATTTTTGTTGAAAGGGAAAGGTTTGGGGTTTCACTAGAATGATGTGTTGTATGATGTTAGGGTCGAAATTTTTAAGGTCATCATATGTCCATGCAAAAACATCTTTAAATTCTTTAAACAATTTAATAAATGCGGCTTTTTCTTGTTCAGAACACCCCACCCCTAAATTAATGCACTGTGGATTGTCATTAGTTCCTAAGTTTACTTTTTCATATGATAAAGAGGAACTATTAGTTTTACAGTTGATCGATTTTTTGAATTTATCTTGAAGATCGTAAAATTTCTCTAATCTAACTACAGATTTAGGGATCGAATTTACCATGTCTAATGAAGATTTAGGAGATATCGGATATGGTATTACCGTGAAATCATGCAAATTGTCGTCGTGAGTGCATTCGTCGATCACCGCGCCTTGGAAGGTTTCTTCCATATGCAGGAAGATAATGATTTGTTGATCGTCATCAAAGACTCTCCAGTTCGTGATGTTGTCGGGAACAGATGGCCTGAACAACAGTTTGACAGAGAAAGCATTTGGGGACAAGCCTTCTGTAGGAAAGATTTTGGAAGCTACGTTAGCTAATAGATCAGCTTTAGAATTATTCAATCTAGGAATAGAATTTATATTGAAAGCATAAGACTTATTCATTAAATTCCATACCTCGGATTGGTAGCTTTTAATATGTGGAGATAGACAGTGGATAGAATTTCTTACCTGTCTAACCGCGATTTCAGAATCTCCAAAGACAACCAAGTTTGGAATTTTCATGTCTAAATATTTTCTAAGGCCCTGCAGTAAAGCCTCATATTCTGCTATGTTATTAGTACATTCAAATTCTAGCCTACATGCAATCAGAGTTTTATTACCTGAGGGATCAATAATAATGCAACCTGCACCTGCTCCTTCTTTGGACTTTGACCGGTCAAAATAAAGAGACCAGATTTGATTTTTATCGGGTGCATAAGACCATTGAGTAGAAGTTGTTGGCTGCATGTATGCTACAATCTCGGACTGTTGTTCAGGGTTAGTGATAGCTGAAGTCTCGGCCATGAAATTTCTGAAAAAGGTGTCCATCCCTTGTATTTTGGGCGAATCAACAGAAGGTGTAAATGGTTCGTTGGGATCATTCAAATCTGTGACTGTGAACTTTAGGAAGCGTTCACGATTTACCTTGATTTTGTTGGGCTTGTCATTTTCTGGAAGCCACAGGTGAGACCAATCTGTTGCGAAATAGCCATGTAGTTGCTCCAACCAGTCCCTACTTAAAAACAGACCATACACTTCTGGAATATCCACAACAATAATATCAATGACTTGATGAACTTTAGGGTTAGACGATAATCTTATAAGCACATTTCTTAATTCGCCTATGACCTTAACACTAGTTCGATCAAGCTGTATGATTTTTAAAGTGGATGGTTCAACTTCAGCATTAATCTTCTGACACATAGACCATGGAATCACATTGGATGATGCTCCTGAGTCTACCATACAATTGTGCACATTTCTATTAAAGATTTTGAAAGTTAACAAAAATGGAGGTACATTTCTGCGAGTACGAAGTGTGGAAGCTTGTGTCTTTTTACTCGCAATTTCTAAAGCTAACTTATCTACATTATTTACATTATTTACAGGAAGGCTTCCTTTATCATGAGGATCAGGATTATTCTTGGCGGAAGTCTTTTGAGGAACTTTGTTTTGTACAACCTTGCTACTGCTTGAATTACCATTTTTGCCATTCTCTGCAATGTTCTGTAACATTTTTTGTAGCAGAAATGGAAATTTTAACAATTCATAAACAGAAATGTTAGCCCTTAATTTTTTAAGATATTCAACTAAATCATAATCTAAGTTGGGGTTTACATGACTCTGTTTAGTTTCATCTGGTTTAGACTACTTTGGGGGCAAATTCATAATGTTTTCGGAAGAAGGTTTGTTTGCGGTCTTACTCCTAGTATTGTAGGGATGTACTGTATCGAAGTTAGCCTGAAAAATACTATCCGAGAAGTGTCCAAAAATGTTCGGAGAAGATTTATCTTCTTCTTGAATTGTCTCTTGTTCAACAATCTCCTTAGGAATCTCAGGAGGCATTAAGTTATCCTGGGCTTCTAGAATGGTTTGAAGGGAAAATTGCAAACTTTCTGGGTTTAAGCCTTCGGTATTTGGATTAGGTCGGTTGGTGGGAAAAGGTTTCCTGAATGGGGATTTGTAAGGCCCTTTTCTCAAAGAAGCTTCTTCGGTTGTTCTTTTCAAATCTATAACTTGATTTGACAGTTTTTGAACAACTTTCGTTAAGTTCTCTAAATCCAAGCTTTCAGGTTGTGCTTTGTTTTGAGAAGGTCTAGGGAGGATCGCAATCTTCTTTTTGGAAGATGAACTAGTCTCTGGTTCATTGCTAGTAGTGTCTTTTAAACTAAGTATGTCTTTTTCAATATGGCTAGCCTCTTCGAAGGCCTCTAACAACGTGTCTTTCTTAGATCATTTAACCCAAATGGATATACTTTGATGCAAGGCTTTAGTATAGTATGTTATGATAAGATTCTCGGCAAGCATGGAATGTGTATGGATTCGGTTCTTAAGTGTTAAGAATATTTGGTTAAAGTCTTTAATTTTCTCTTTTGGGTTCATTCTTAAGCTAGAAAGCTCCATAACTAGGACTTCCAGGGACTTATCATCTCCAAACTTCTCTAGAAAGAAAGATTCAAACTTTTCCCAAAACACGATGGTATGGGGTTGTTGGGAAAAATAGAGGGTAGAGGCATTTCCCTCGAAAGTGTAGGGGAACAACCTATAGACTACGTCTTCATTCTCGACATTGCGGAGTCTAATAGCTAACATAAACTTTTTAATGTGATCTTCGGCGATTTGTTTAGATTCAAGGTCAAACTTGGGAAACCACTTCTCTGGATGTTTGGGTAAGGGATGCTGAGCCCCAGGTACAGCTACTACATCTTGGTCGAGCCAAGGTCTAGCATGATTGTTCTGGTTGGCCATTGGTGTAGGCAGTGTGGAAGGATGAGAAGGAGAACTGCCTTCATCAGAAGAGTCTTCTCCCAAAGAAGAAGGAGATGATGGAGGTGGTGAGGGCGGTATTCCGGATCCTCCTACAGCAGGAGTGAGGATTGGATATGTAGGGTTCAAAGTAATATTAGTGCCTCCAAGTTGTTCTCTGATATCAGATAAATCCAAAGGTTGGTCCAAAGGCCGATTTGGTTTCCTCAGATGGGCAAAGGCACTATGTGTTCTCAAAAGAGATTGGTGAACAAAATCTTGTACGTCACCACCTGTTGGATTCGGGGTTGCTGGTTCGACTATGATCCGTAGATCATTGGTTGATGTGGTTGTTGTTTGAGGGGGGATGTTGTCATTTGAATGACTCCTTGTCATTATAGGTGAGAATTTATGTGGTGGAGGAGTCTTACGACCGCCTCGTGCCATTAATAAGTTTCAGGCCCTCCTTCTAGCGCTATTTGTTGACGGGAAAAAATGAACGCTCGCCAACTGGAAGAGTGGATCCGGTCCGGGGTTGTCTAAATAACCCAAGACATTTGGGATGATCCACCTTGACAAGTTTAGCGGCTCCGTTGGCCGATCTAAGTCCTAGGAAAACAAAAGAAACTAATTAAAAGAACTAATCTAAATGAAAACAACAATCAAAGCAAACTAATAAACAAATATAAAATATATATATACAGTCTATTGTCTATACTATACAGCAATAATTATATGAAACTAAATGTTCAATTATCAACAGAGTTAAATCTTAATCACAAATGTACAAGAATTCATAGATTACAAATTTGTAAATGAAAACCTACAAAAATCATTTGTAAGTTGTCCTATGACAACAAAACTATTGTTTTTTTATTTTTATAATTTCATGAAAAAGAACTATAATTATAATTATCTAAGCTGAGCAATTAAAATAATAATACGTACTATAAATCTGAACTTTATATATATCTATCTAAAATACTTAAATAACACTAATAAACTAATCTGTAATAACGCTTTCCAATTTGTCCTCTGTAAAGGATCTAGTTCAGCTATTCGATGAGAGGAAACCTGCACCAGATTCTCTGGAAGCTTCTTGTAAACCAGAAGCAGCAGTGCTCTTTGAATATCAATAACAGAACAAACAAGACATAAAATTGATAGCAATCTTATGATTTACAAATAATCACAATTAGATAAACCCGTATGTAAAGATTTGTACAAAATGATTCATTTAATGGGGAAGATAAATCTTTACTCATCAAATCGAAACAGAGTAATTGTTGTGCTACAAGAAATAAGAGACATCAGATATGGACAACACATAAACCAAATCACATCAACATGCAATTAATCATGATAGCTAAAGTATTCGATAATTGGTTGCAAACTGATATGAAGAAAACTTGAAATAAAAGTTTGATATATTGAAAGCTAAAGTTTTTACAAGACATCAACTTTCATCCCAGTCTTAATCATTATAAATCCATAGTCTAGTTCTCCCCACAATCGATGATGGGTCCATTAAAAAAAATAACAAGTATTTAAAGATCACAGGGTAAAACACACCTGTGGGAATTATCAAAACAGTTTACAAAAAATCTGGGAACAATCTCCCAAGTCTCTATTTCTGACTAAAGCTAACAACCTATAACAAAACTATATCACAAAAGTATCTCCTAAATAGCCACAGCATATCCAATTGGTCATTGAAATTCGTATGCACTTGAAAGTGGACAAGAATAGACAAGTTTAGATGATATTTTATTTGTAAAACTAGAAAAAATCTAAATTTTAAGACTAGCTACAGAATCTCACAATTCTGTAGCTGGTCTAATTTACAAACAAAATCATTTTTAATCAATCCAAAACTAATAGAAATATATTCGAATTATTAAACCAAATCTTTAATCATTAAATCAACACAAAGAAAATCACTCATGCCAGAAGTAACCAAATCTTTATGCCAATTTGAAATAGACAGAAATCGTGTTCAACCGAATGGTAACAGAGATACATGCAATCTGTTCAACACTTGTTATTACCAATTCTATAGTGTCCCCAAGGCCGAGCCCAGTTGTAAACCATGTTCTTAAAGGAATTGTAATTATGTTTCATAGGCTGGTGAGCCAAGTTTTTATAAGCTAGAGGCTTATGTGTTTGTTAGGTCAGGTGTTATAGGATAAATCCATGAGTGCGGACGCAAACCGATCTCCCTAGATCCACCTGGATCTAGAACAAAACAGGACAAAATAATACACTTTCCCTAGATCTAGACTATTGAATGAACTGAGAGATGAGGATCATGGACATACCTTATGAACTCTTTCCTTAGATCTCTGTTGTTCCAAGCTTTTCTCCAATGCTCTCATCCCGTTCAGATCACAACAGAATGAACCAATCGAAGTAAAGGCAGATTAATATATTCAATACTAGTCTATACATATGATCAAGAAGTTATGTAATAAAGTGACTTCATCTTTATGGGAAAGGGACATATTGTTGTATTGAATTAATTGAAAGTGAAACTTACAACCTGAGCCTTGATTTCATAGGTCTCCTTTCGATGGCTCCTAGATCTGACACACACACTTGCTCATGCATGAAGAAAATCAACCACTTGTGATGACCTTGTTGTTGTCTCTAGCTGTTGTAGCATCAATCCTCCATAGAGTCTTGCACTAATTCTCTAATCAATCTCTTGCTAACTTGCTGCTTTCTTAACTTAACCCTTTCCATGAGCAATCTCCTCAATATATAGGAGAAGATAGATTAGTTACTTGGATAGGGAATGATCCCAAGATATCTGGAATGCCAGCACCTGAATAACCATTCGAAAGCCAACTCACCCTTCTAGAAGGTTTGAGATTTTTATCTTTTTCCCCTTTAAGAACATGTTTGCACCCTAACAATGAGTACAGTGTGAGAAGTTCACACCCTAGCTTAATGTAGCTTGCGAGAATCAGCCATTCTCGCAGGTGAATATATAAGTAGCCTACGAACATTCTTCAAAAGTGTGAGTTCTGGAAGAAGACAACTGTAACTTTTCTCAGGAAAGTGTTCTTAGTAAAGAGTTTGATTTTCCATCATCATAACATCATCATGACATCATCACAATGACCAAATTTGTGGATAACAGAATCCCCCCCAAAGTCTGAGAGCGGAACTAGTGACAGTCGATAGACTTTGTAAGTTGCATGTGTGTGTCAAGAACCAAAAGCACATCTAATCAGAGACCTGCAAACATCCAAGCATCAACAGAATATCATGTATATCAATTCTGAGGTAGGAATTCCCATACTTAGATCATAGACTGGCAACATCATAAACCAAGGTCATGGACACCAATCATACACTGTGGATCCATGGCATCACTATATAGCACAGCCACCTGAATACACTGTGGATCTGTGCGACAAATTTTCAGTCAAGACGACATAGCCACGAAACATACACAGTGGATCTATGTGTTGCAAATTATGCATAATCCACCGCAACCTGGATTTCAAAGACAATAACCAGGGTCTTCAATCTCTTCGTCCAAAGTACGAATCTGACCATGTGATTACATGTGTCGAAGTCGAACATGGTAGAAACCACTTGATTACCGGTCATTGATGTATACCATTAACAAGTGTGAGGGAAATCACCATTGATTTCAATGACTCCCAAGGTACTATAGTACAATCCATCGACTGTGAATAAATGAGTTGATGTCGAACACTCGACGGAATCTCTCAATCAGGGGTCAATGATGTAAACCCATTGTTGAAAGTGAGAAACTTGCCATTGAGGCATGAAAGCTTCAAGGTACTAAATAATTTCTAAGTCTTGACTTCGGATAATGTGCTGAAGTCGACAGAACAAGACTCGTCACAGGAGGGCCTTGATGTATCCCCCATCAGTGACACGAAATGAGTAACAGAGTTTGAAATTGAAACAGAGTATATGACAATTGGACTTTGGACATAGGGAAGGCCGACACGGAGTGAAAGGATAACTGCATATGGCCGACTCAATAGAGGTTTGGATTGCTCTTGAACATATGAATGACACAACCAATGATTTGGCAGCATTGACTCAAAGACGTCACATGGAAAGACCTTGTTATTAAGTAGAATGAGAGACAAATGGATTTCTCAAACCGGCTTCAAATGATGAATAGGGGGTGTCATGTTCAAGAGCGACACTTACTGCCAATTAACACAAAGATGAAACATATCCCTTTCCCAAATTTTCCCCCACCATTTCTGGCAAGTACCTCTTTATTTTTATGCAAGCTTGAAGAGGATCACATATGCTTGTTGATATAATCTCATCCTTCGGATGAGACCTCGGAGTATTTTTAACGAACCCTAAGAAGGAGTGGTTCGGTCCCATCACAGGTCTGTCAATGTTTGTTTAACGAGTCTAGAGATAGAAAACTCGAAGGTTTTTTAGGATTATAGAGTTTGGAAAAACACTCAAAAGAGAACTCTCTTAGTTCCTTTTTCATACAATAGTCCAACGAGACCGAAAAAGGGTTAAAATATCCTCAAAGGATGCGTAACTTCAAATACTTTAACGAGAGTGAAAATAGCAAGATCGCTCGGCAATCTTTTCATGTTTAGGGAGTCGTGAAAAGAGCTTAAAGTTAACTCCAGGGGGGTTCCTTTTTCGTGTAACTACAGCGAGCCCAGAAAAGAGATAAAACAACGCTCGATCACATTCTTATATTTTTGACAAGCGCAAGAACGGATAAAAGGCGCTTGAGGTTTCATATCAAAACCATAGGAAACAAACAAAATCACACCACACCGCAAAAGTTTTTGTCCATAATCATCCGCATTGGGTACCTGCAAGTCATTTTACTCACTTCTATATTAGTAATTAGGGTTAAATAACAAATAAACATGAAAAAACCCACTTTTATCATGGTAAAAAGTAAATAAAATAAATTCACAATACATTTTACCATATTATTTTACCCTTTTACCATTTTAGTGCAAAAAACCTCCATTTTACCTTCTACCTTCATCGTCGATTTTCGGGAGCTTTGGGCCATCATTCTTCGAGCCGTCTACGGTGTTTTGGTAAGCTTTCCATGCTTTATCTTTTCATGGTTCAAATTCATGGTTAAATTTCAATTTTTGAGTCCATTTTTCAAACCCTATGCGTGTAGAAGGATTCTCGCAGGCTGCCCATACGGGGCCTGCGAGAATGCTTCATTCTCGCAGGTGGGCCTAAGGCAACATGCAAGAAGTTTGCACTGTGTGCCATAGGCCACCTGCGAACAGCACAAAGTTTAAAAAATTTTGTAACTTTTAGCCAATAAAAAAGGTTTACCCCATGAAAGAGAGTTTTAATCATCTTCATATGTTCCCCATGAAGGTTTATAACCATCATAATGGTGCTCGAATGGAGAGAACGGGAACACGAGGACGATAATGAAACCGCCGAAAATCACCCTCTGACCCTTGCTACCTTAAGAGATTGCGATCTCTTGAAGTATTTCCGCATACCGGGCATGAGAGCCCAAGTTCGATTGCTAGAACACTTAGTCCGGATGTGGGATCCGGATCAGCAGGTTTTTAATGTCGGAGCTCACACATTGACTATCGACATTGAGGACATCTATTTCTTGACTGGGCTATCTAGGTGAGGGTCCTATGTCAGTTTGACTGGTAGTCGAAGGGGTGGTTTAAAAATGAGTGAGTATTTCCGGGAGTACTGTGTGCCTGAGGCTGAACGACAAAAAGGAAAAGTGGCCATTTGGGGAGTGACTGATATAACTCTCTGTACCATTCTCTTTAATATCACTCAGATGGCAGGAAGTGTCGCCCCACATATGGCTCTGCAAAGCTATTTTCAATATGCCATCGAGTGTACTGAGCCCCGGGTCTTCAACTGGGCTGACACAGTTTTACGCAGTCTCAAAAAACAACTGACCAAATGCAGGTGTGGAGATCTAAAACAGTTTGGTTATGAATCATTTCTAGTGTCCTTCTTCTGTGAGAGGGTCCTGGTATTTAGGCTTCAGGCTGAGTGGCACTTTCTGGGTCCCAGGGACCTAAGGATGTTACGATGGTGTTAACTCATGGCTAGACATGTGGCAGGACTGATCGTCAGGTATGACGATCTCTTCTTCAACTAGCTTCAAGGCCAGGTGTCGATGGTAGAAGATTATGCATACGTTGGCTTGGATTTTCACGGTGATCCTGACCTTGCACTTCCTGAAGACGCACAGTGGGGAGACATCGGTAAGAAGTACACAAATTTTTCAAGGTTTTAAATGTTTTTTTGGATTTTTAACATATATAAATGTTTTTGGTTTTATAGTTTTATCTGAAGACTAACACCAATTTTTTGTTGATAACACAGACGTTGGCGCATATAGACCTGTTGGTAGTTCTCATGTTCAGCGTTGAGGAGAGGCAGCAGTAGCAGTTCCCCAGTATGCCGAGGACTATCTGATAGTGGAGCAGAACTTAGAGGGTCTGATGGTCGATGTTCCAGATATGCCTCTGGAGGATATCCCACGACGTGATCAGCGTCACACTGTGGGAGTCTCTGCCTCTATGGGTCGCTTGCTCCACAGAGTTTCTAGAACATTAGTGTGCTATCATGAACATCATTGATGTCATTATGTAGAAGCCATGAGCTTCAATTTTGATATTTTGGTCTTCAGACATATTTTGTAAAAAAAAACTTTGATCGTTATATATACATGGGTTCTACCAACTTACTTTACATTGTGTACATTTTAATGTGTTTGATTTATAAGTGATTTAAATGTCTGTCCAATACATAATTAGCCAAAGAATCTGTTAATGTATTAAGACTACTCGGAATGTGTTGATATTCAATATGATCAAAATGTCGTTCCAAGAGGCGAATCCGCAAATATACCCTTAATAAAGTAGGACTGTGAATAGATTAGACATTACTTAACTGTAGTACTACAAGCTACGAGTCAAGTCACACAACCAGGTGACGAATTCTAAGAGATATAGCATCAACCAATAACTCAATAACGGCGCTATACTCAGCGATGTTGTTAGTTGCTCGGCCAAGACATATACCTTGTAGAGATATGAGTTCGTTTGTTGGGGCATAGATAGACCATGCAGCGAAAGCTAGGTTCTGAGTACTACGGCTAGCACCATCAGCGAAGCCAATAAAAGGTAGTGAATACTCTGACATCTGGCAATCAAACACAGCGTCACGTAAGGGCAGAGACCAGATAACGTCAAAAGAAAAAACTAAAGTAACACACACACTCAGTATGATACATAAAATATAAGTACTCATGCATAGTACTTCTTCAAGTACAACCCATTTCTGGGTTCACTCAAAGGTACACCATCATAATCAACTAGCTCATATGCTCCTTTTTCCAAAACTTTGCTAACAATATAAGGCCCATGCCACATTGGTTCGAATTTCCCAGCTCCTAAGACATCTTTATCTTGTTCATATAGAAGAACAATATCTCCTTCAGAGAAGACACGAGGTTTGACATGCTTGTCATACTGTGCCTTAACACGTTTCTTCTGGGCTTCTATTACAAGAGTAGCGTCACGGCGAGTCTCATATAATCACATCAAATACAACAGACGTTCCTCTTCGACATAAGTATTAGGTAAGAGCTCTACAACTAACTTCAAAGATGGCATTTCACATTCTATTGGCAGAATGGCTTCCATGCCATAAACTAATCGAAAAGGCGTGAATCCCGTGGAAGACTTCACAGATGTCCGATATGCCCACAATGCGGAAAACAACATCATGTGCCAGCTGGTTTTATGGATTCCTATCATCCATCGAATCATAGTTATGAGAACCTTATTGATGGCTTCGACCTAGCCATTGGCCTGTGGATAATAGGGTGTTGAGCTATCATGACGAAGGCCCAACTTCTCTGTAAGTTCAGACATCATATGATTCCTAAAATGACTACCGTGATTGGTTACGATAGCCCGAGGAACACTAAAACGAGTGATGACATGGTTGAAAAGAAATAATGTTGTAGTCTTCCCAGTATTGTTGAATGTCGGCATTGCCTCGGCCCACTTAGTAAAATAATCAACAGCTACAATAATATAACCATGCCCCCCGGCTGAGTGAGGGTGACATGTCATGAAATCAATGCCCCATTTAGTGAAAGGACCTACTGAGACCACAGGATGAAGGGGAGCAGGATGCGACCGAATCTTCTGATTATAGGTCTGGTAGGCATGACACTTCTGAACAAAAGTAATGCAGTCCTTAAACAACAAGGGCCAAAAGTATCCTGCACGTAAGATTTTATGGGCAGTAGCATACCCAGACATATGACCACCACATGCTCCTGAATGGCATTCATTCAAATCTTTCTCAGCTTCTTCAAAAGTTAAACAACGCTGAAAGACAAAGTCAATGCCTCGACGGTAAAGAGTGTCACCGAGGATAATATAATGACGTGCTTGATAACGAACATGACGACATTCGGCACTAGATAAAGTAGGTTGGAAAGTTTGAGTTTGGAGATATACAATGATATCCCCATACCAAATATCGTCGGTACTGATAAGGAAAAGTGACTCGTTAGGTAACGAATCAACTGCTACCTTTTCCATGGCAGTGTGGGGAAAATCACAAATTAACTCAGTGAAAACTAGAGATTTCTTCGACGTGGCGCGATCGAATTCCAAATCGAACTCCTGGAGAATGACAATCCACTTGGAGTACTTTCCCCCCAACAATTGACGTGTTAATATATGTTGCATGGGGTTATAGTGTAAAATCACTGTAGTCTTCCTGGAGAGAATATAATGATGAAAACGTTGAACTGCTTGGACATCAGCCAAGGCCAGCTTCTCAACATGTTGGTACTCAATTTCTGTGGATGATAAACTTCTACTCAAGTAATAGATAACATGTTCATCATGGTTATCATTCTCTTGAACGAGGACCATGCCGATAGTATACTCGAACGCAGCTAGATAAAGAAGGTAATCTCGACTATAATCCAAAGGGAAAAGAAGAGGTGCTTTTGTGAGGGATAACTTTAAAGCTTCAAAAGCGTTGTTAGCAACCTTATCCCAGACAAACTCTGAACCTTTCTTTAGAAGACATGTGAAACCCCGAGTAATCTCGGCATAATTCGGGATGAAACGATGAAGAAAGTTTTCTTTCCCCTGCAAACTTTGTAACTGGCGCAAAGAAGAAGGAGGAGGGAGATTAAGAATCACCTCAACCTTGATAGGATCTACCCAGATCCCATGGCGTGAAACAATGAAACTGAGGAGACGGCCGGATTCAACGCAAAAGACACATTTATGAGGATTCAAGCGAATGTGATAGAATCGACAACGAACGAAAATTGCTCGGAGATGATTAGGGTGATTGACTCTACATAAAGAATGAGCCGACAAATTGTTCAAATAAGGTTGAACAATATGCTTGATATCGTGAAATGCGTAAGACATAGCACGTTGGAAAGTAGCACCTTCGTTCTTCAGACCGAAGGGGAGTTTTCTGTAGGTGAAAGTACCCCAAGGACAAATAAAATCCATTTTATGTTGGTCCTCAGGAGCGATATTGATTTGATTATAGCAGGAAAATCCATCCATGAGGGAAAAGATTTCACTGCCGGCACAGTCATCGACGATCTAGTCAACGAAAGGGGTTGGAAAATTGTCCTTTGGACAAGCTTTTTTGATATCCCGATAATCAACACAAACACATATACTACCACCCTTTTTATCAATCGGTATGGGGTTGGAAACCCACTCGGTCAATGCCACAGGATAAATAAAACCATCTTTAAGAAGTTTTTCAACTTCGAGTTTAATAGTCGCCGCTTTACGTGGATGAACAGGACGGAGGTGCTGCCGAATTGGTTTAGCTCCGGGGTATGTCTTGATTTCATGAACAATGATAGCAGGGTCAATTCCCAGCATCTCTTCGTAACTCCAGGCAAAGATATCGTGAAATTCTTTAAACAAGGAAGTATAAGTGACAATTTCTTCGGGAGAACACGAAGCTCCAAGATGAACATTCTCGACAATTCCAGGTTTCACTAAAATATCTATGGGTATCGTGGGTGAAATGTTACTGAGGTTCCGTTATGAAAACACCTCTCGTGTAGATTGGGGAATAGTGGATATAAAAACAACGGTCGATGGAGTCGAAATCCGTTGATAATTCTCGAGAGTCTATTGTTCCAGAAACAGAATGGAACGATGATGCCCATCGTCCCAAGGGGTGTCTTCCATGATGGACATAATCATATCGTCAGTGGGAAAGATGAAATGGAAAGGATTGGGAGACAACTCCTCAAGAGAGGAAGTATTAAAGGTTGTCGATTGAATGGCTTGATAAGCAGACTCAACCAGACTTAACGGCATGACGTCGCCGAAACGAACATGATCTCCAGGATCAGGGACTATCCAAGGGTCGACAGACACAGGAAGTTCACAAGGCACAGTAGAGATCATATTAATAGATGCAACTGACGGGCGTGGAATATCGAGTGGTGGTGGTATAGGGAAAGTACCCATTAACGATGAATCTTTTAAAAGATCGACTCCAACATTCTCGTAACCCAATGGATTTTTAGCTATGAACGGCACGTTGCCAGTGCGAGTATCGACATTAAAGAAGGAAAGTTGATCAACCATAACCACTTGTCCTTGGTGAGGAAATCATACGACACGGAACAGGGTTGACACAACAGCAGGCATAGAATCGACCCAGCTATGACCAAGTAGAAGATTATAATCTAAGGGGGTATCAAAAACTTCCACTTCCACTTGGACAGTATTACCTTCCAGAGTGACAGGAAACGATGGTAGAACACCATAAGGCTTAAAACCCGAGTTGTTGAAGGCTCTCAAAGTGTTTTATGATTCTCTCAAGGGAGGAGAGCCAATGGATTTCCAACAAGTAAAAGACATTACACACGTAGAGGCACCCTCATCTATAATAGTCCGACAAATGCTTTTGTCAGGAACAACAACTTGGATTTGAAATGCAAGCTGTGGGGGTAACCTTGGAATATGATATTCCAAGTCAAAGACTATCAAATTCGTATTCATGGGATCGATTCCACCTATGGCTTTCAACAAAGCCCTTCGCTGTGCAGGACAAGACTAAAGGACTTCAAGGGAAGACATCGCTGAAGGTGCTTGGGCCAGATCTTCGATAATGCTATAGTTCTGGGCCGCCCGAGCATGAGGATTGAATGTCGATTTCTTAACGACACCTTTCGGGGGTGGTCGTATAAATGTATCAAGGTTCGGTCATTCGAGATGAAGAGGACCATTCGTGGGTGGATTTGGTGGAGAGGGTTGTACCAGATCAGGAGGTAAATCGTCAACCTTCTCCTTAGAAGGAGTATAGTCTTTAGCTCTAGTGGTAAGTGCAACATTGTCTTTCTTGGAATCACCGGTGCACATCAAAACATAAGATTGTGTAGAGGTAGAGGGTTGGTCATGGATGACCAATGAAGCATGTTTTTGAGATGGGAATGGTTGAGACAAAACTGTCGGTGTAGAAGGTTTGGGCGTTCCTTGAAGGAACTTGTTAACTTCGACATGTCTCGGACAATCCTTCGTGTAGTGATCATCACCACAGATAAGGCAAGGATAGCATGGTTTGTGCTTATCCCAGTCATCAAAAGGAGGGGATTTGGTTTGCTCATTCTGATTATTGTTTTTACCCTCCTTATTCTTGCCTCTCCCTTTCTTAGACTTATTCTTACCGGTCGACGTAGATTGAACAGCGTTCACTTCGGAGGTTTTACCGATGGGAGGAGAAGGAAACAGAGCACTTTGAACATTAGAAGAATTGGATTTAGGGGTTGTAGTGGAAATGGAATGAGAGTGGCTATGAGTGGAACCAATCACACCATCAGCTGCATGTGAGGCAGCTGGAGTAGCAAAAGTGTTGGAAGTACCAGGACGAGGTAAATCAGGTAGTAAATCATACAAGATTCCCATTTGCGAATAAACGAGATCAAGATACTGAGCACGAATAATAGCCTGCTCTTCTGTGACAAGACTGCCCATAGCAATGTCTTTACCAATTTTGTTTACAAAAGACTTTGTAAACCATTCTGCCAGTAACTAATCGGGAAGCTCAAGTTTAATGAGACGTCGCCTCCATCGCCACTCATGAATATGATCAGATATATGAGTGCTCGAGCTTTGTTTGAAGGAGGTTGAAATCTCAGTTCCAGTATCGTAACGAATCGGTAACTGGTAATGTATTAGGAAAGCCATTGCAAGGGTGTTGAAGTCCGAAAAGAAACTTCGTGGTAATTCAATGTACCACTTCGCAGCAGCACCTGTAAGAGTTCGTTGAAAAAGACACAGTCGAATGGAGTCGTCCATCAACGAGTTGGATGAACACCACAAATGGAAAGTCATGACATGATTATTTGGGTCCTCTCCCACCTTCCCATCGAATTTTGGAATATCTGATGGAAGCTTTGCAGGAATAGCAGGCCATTGGGGAGAGTGATGAATAGGATCATTAAGAATCCTAGACAAATCTGGTAGATCCAAAGTAGCAAGAAAAGGCAACTACTGATTCACTTGTGGATGCTGGTGACTTTGGGGTGGAAGCCCTGTTGGTAGACCAGTGGGACCATATGCAGTCTGCCCCCAGAGGGAAGACCCTGGCTGGTTTTGTGGTGGATGAATAGGATAGTAACCCCAAGGATTATGACCTTGAGTCTGAGTAGGGACTTGAGGTTGAGTAGTCTGACCCGAACCCCAAATAGGATTAGTCACACCTGGCTATGGTTGTCCTATAGTAGGGATAGCTTGCTGCCCTCTAGCATTTTGAGGAAAGTTTTGCATAAGTTGATTCCAATACTGGGCCAATGCAGAAGGTATGTTTTGTCCTAAAGGTGAGGTTGTTCCCCCTATCAAAGGGACAGTTCTACCCAGAAGTTGTGTACCAACCGTAGGTTATGTAGTAACTATGTTATGTCTGAGAAAGGGAAAAGTAAACGAAACTGTGCCACTCTGTCCACCAATAGGAATCTGTACATTAGGTGCAATGGTCGAGATAGTGCTACTAGTATAAGGATTTCCAGTAGGAAACTGAGGGAGTGTCGGGATGAAACCGGGAATAAGATGCCTAGGAAACTGAGGACCACCTGGAGAACCAGCTGGAGTTTGTGGGGGTGTTGGATGGGAAACATTCAACAAAGGATTCAGCACATGGTAACCAGGAGGTAAATTTAGATTAGCCTCAGGAGTTCACTGAGTATTGATAGGAGGAAGAGTAGTTGCAGTAATTCCGGTTTGGACACTCGTAGTATTTGCGAGATGGGCCATCTCGGGAGGAAGAACAAAACGATAAGTGGTAGTCTCTGGTGTAGTCTCTGGTTCAAGAGACACAGGAGGGTTGATTTCATAGACAGGTGTTGACTCAATACCAAACAAGACTCATCGTAAATCACCCAACCAAAAAGGATCTTGGCCCACTACACTGTGAGAAGGCCCGACAGTTGATTCAGAGGATGTAACAATGGCTTCTTTGGAAGGATTTAATCATCCAATAGGTCATTCACCATGACGAATGCGATAGTCCTCTATAGTATGGGTTATTCGAAAATCAGTAAGAGGATCAGTGGATTCTACTTGTGGAGGTGGTGTAAAAACTTCTGGGACGTCACTTATGTCCACGTGTGGTAGAGTAACAAGGGGAATTTCACCCGGATGAGGAGAGTCCTCAGGGGTACCCTCAGGTGTTGTTGTATGAAAAGGTTGTGAAGCTTCCGGATGTTCTGGGGATAAACCTTGCATCCTACGTGAACGTCTTGGGGGAGAAATTGTAAACAAGTAACCAACTCCCCAACGAAAATCCTATGGTCAACTTCGAGAAACAAACAGCACACCCTAGTAAACAAAATCTAGAAGCAATCACCAAGCAAAAAATACCTTCTAATATCGAAGCCACTAGTTGGTGATGAAATCCAACGTCGCAACAATGAGACGAGAAGGGGCAGGGCTAAGATGGAAAAGTTACATTGACGACCTGCTTAACAGACTTATGCCCTGGTGCAAGCTCCCACACATAATTGTGGGTATACTCTCCAAGGAGCCCGAGTGAGTTTGATCAACGTCAATTCCAGGTACCGTGAAGACTTTCCCCTCCACAATCACCTTGGGTAAGAACCTAGAGAGATAAGCCACTAAGGTCACCACAAACAACAGTAAAACCTGGGGAAACAGTCGTCAATCTGATCCACATGCAAAGGCAGGGTATCTAGCCCGAAATCAACTCAAAGGCTTCCACTCATAATTGTGGGTATACCTCGGAGTGACCCCTGTAATACGTGCAATATCTACATCGATGCCATCAAAGCAGGGTTAGTAACTC